>CANXYI010097950.1:0-14198 GCA_948208565.1 Hura crepitans
ACATGCATAAGTCATCATATAGTCTCCTCCTTTCTTATCAAGGCATTCGGCCGTGCAGTATTTATGACTATTACTTCACGTTCATAATACATATGTCATTATTTCCTTCTCTTTGTTCTGGCATTTCTTTATACATCATGGATTCATTTTCTTTCTTAGCATAGACTCATTAAATTATTATTCCACCATTTAGGTCATTCACACTAATTCTATTCTCATTTACGTACTCATTTTAAATTTTCTCGTGTCCCTTAAACCAAATTAAAGTCATTCTATTTATACTTGAATATCAATTATGTGAAAACATTCATAGTAAGTCATTTGACCACTCCAAACTAATTTCACCGGTTCTATGTTTCATTCATGTTATCTATCTTAAACACATCACACTATGTAAATAAGATCAAAATTATATAATTCCCATTCAAATATCAGCTATACATGTTTATGCATGAGAGTTATATGTTCTGGCCATATTAACTCTAACACCCTACAAAATAATCCATATTCTCTTTTCACATCATATAGGCATTACACTCCATCTCCACTTATTACACACATATACACATGCATTTGCAAGTAAACATACTTGTCATATCCACATATATTTCCAAAGTATGGATTTAACCAAATTTAATACATAAGTCCACAAATCCACTCTCATGATTAACTTAATTACTTAATCAAGAACATCTACTTATAATCAAGTTTAATTTTACATGCTCATATCCATGCAACTTAGTTAACCATTCGGCCATGTTCACTTTTTACCCACACCTTTCATCCTTAACCTTCTTGTATTTCTCAACCTTTTCTAAACCTATATTTAACATGTCTTACATGTTACCCAAACATTAAATCCCATTTATCCACTCTATAACCATATCACACACTCTATCACTCTATTCCATGCATCCCATCACAACTTACATTATCCACACACACTCACATCCATACAACACTTCTCAGCCATAACACAACATAATCTATACACACTCACACACCCACAGCACCTCGCGGCCATAAGGTCTTAACTATCTTACTACATTTTATCATCATAGATACACTATTTATGCCATCTATAGTTGTATTAAACTTATAAATTTATCAATTATGTAATATGTTCATCATTCAAATTCACTTGTTTCATGTATTACACCGAGTAATATACATTTCAAGTTCACAAACTCCTCCCTAATCATTCGGCCACTAGATGATTTCCCTTCTACCTAATGCATTCACCTTAAATCATACTTTAACAACATCTTAAGCATCCAATTAAACCATATCAACCAAGCAATTCATCAATTACCTATTACATCTATAATTTCATCATATTTTACACAATTAATTCCACAATGCAACAACACATACATATACTTCAATGAACACACTTACCTAAATGCTTTATGGCCTTTTCTTAGCCTCTTCTCATCACTCAAATACCAATTCCATCAATTCTCCAACAATTCCTCATAAACATACAAATAACCAAAATTAGAAAATTTCTAATAAATTACACATAGCTCGGAAATTCTATCTAACTTTAGAAATATTCCTTTGGTATCTCAAGCTACCTAGGAAAAATATTAGATCGTGAAAATAAGCCATATTACCTCAAAGTGTCACTATTCACCATCCTTGAATTTCTCCCCATTTGAGCTTTCTTTTCAATTCCTTCTACTAGAATAGTAGTGAGGATGGTGTTGAGGTGATGTTAGAAGGTTTAATTGGTGGAAGTAAGCTTGATTTAAGGTGTATGATAAGAAAAAGAAAGGGGGGAGAAAGGGAATGGAGGGCATCGACCATAGCTGATTGAGGGGGAGAAGAAAAGTGTTTTAATTCAAAACAATTTCCTTTTTATACTTGGTGAGGGATGGATGGATGTGCAACATGTGTCCCATCCAACAACTATCATAATTTCTCATCTTCCTCTATTTGAAAATTAATTCTAAGCTATTGATGTGTCATTTTAATTTCCAATTGGTGTCATTAATTAGATAAATGCATAATATAAATATTCCATAAAAATCAAAATTTAATTTCGAGGATAACTATTTAAATTAAATTAATACATCCTAAATTAATTCCGTTAAATGGCTTTTTGGCCTCAGAAAATTCCAATTCCCATACCATTAGCTTATCTAGAATTTTTAACCATAAAGATATGCTATTTTCAAAATATATTGAGCAACTTTGAAATATTTTTTTTAGCTTTAATTACATTATTATTTATGAGATACTGCCGTGAAAGCTTCACTTTCATTTTTAACCTCCTTAATGACTTCCATTCACCTCTAAATTTCACCCAAAATTATTTTATAATATTTCATACTATTCTGTTCACTTAACTCAACTTCGATTCCCGAAAAGTACTATTCACTTTTTCCTCAGGTGAAATATTTTTCACCCTCAACTTCACTTTCTTCGTTAACCACTCTAATGACCTCATTTCATATCCAAATGTTAACATTAACCTAACCTTAATGCATACTTTTAAACAATACAAAAATCCAAATCATACCTCAAAGGTTTCCACTCAAAGCTTCGAAGGCACTGTTCACATATCGAAAAACACTATTCACATACCATAAATTTTTTGAGACGTTACAATAACAAAGTGAGAAAATGAATAAAATTAAGAGATATATTTATTTTATTTTATATTCTTTGAATTGGTATGATATTTTTAATCATTAAGACGTATTGATATTAAATTAATGCATACGAATTTTTATTGCAATAAAAGCTTGATTAAAAATAAATTTAGCAAATGGGTCGTGCCAAATGTATATGTTTTAGTTTTACCTATCAAATGTATCGGATCAAATGGATCATGATTAGATTATTAATTTCTAATTATTTTCAAATCGAATTGTTTTTTGGTTAAATTACTTTAAATTTTGGGTCGGATCTTTTTGATCAAATTTATTTTTTACAATTAAAGATTGATTAATTTTCAAATTATTAAATTAATTTTAATTTCATATTATTTTTAAATATCAATATATTTTAACTAATTATATATATTGATAACTTATGTAGTGTACTAATTAAAAGTATATAAATAGTTATCATTATATATTTAAAAATTTCAACTTATTATATTATTAACATAATTTTTAAAGTTGCAAATTATCCAAATATCAAAAATTGAAATTAAAAAAATATTAATAAAAAAAGAAAGAGGAAAAATAAATATTCTAATAGAAGAGAAGTTCAACACTAAATGAATAGAATAATTAAGATAAGATGGTAGATGACAAGCAATGAAAGGTAGCAGAGAAAAGATGTAGTGAGGATAAGTTGTAAATTTTTTGAGAGGAGGAAGTTGTATAATTTAAATAGCTGAAAATCTTTATACATAAATAAGATAATTTTGATAGATTTGTTTTTTGTCAAAAAAAAAAGATTTAATATTAAAAATAAAAAGTAAAATTTTATAAAGTAAATCATAGGTTGTATAAATTGACCTAATTTATTCAAATCAATTTCAAATTCACCCATTTAATCCACAAATCAATTCTCAACTGAACTTAAATTTTTTAAATAAGATCACGCTTGTATTTTGAGTTAGAGTCAAATAAACAAGGTTAGAAATCAATATTTATATTTTGTCTTTTTCGAGTTGATTAAGTAATTATGAAATTTTAGATTATTCTTAATTTATTACATTATTGATATGATATTGTTACAATAAAATTAATTTTTAAAATTTGTACAAAAATATTACTGATTTTATTTTTAATTATTTAAAAAATATAGTTTTAAAAGTAATTTATTACACGTCAAATTGCAAATATTAAAAGAGAAGGTAAATTTGATTACATGTCAAATTGTTATTGATCAAGCTGACAAGACTCATGACACGTGGGCAGGGAATATGGAATCAAGCGTCTCTTTAATTTCTGCAATTGCATTACAATAGTTGGAATTTGAAATAAATTAGATTAGATAACCTTACTGAAAAATTATTTTGGTTCAGAAAAGGAAAAGAAAAAAAAAATCAGCCATCTGCATCTGCTTACGGTTTCTTTTCATTTCATAAGGGAAAAGTCCATAGGTCTTCGGTTTCATTTTTTTCTCTCTCTAAGGGGTCTGCAAATTTTGCAGTGGCGCAAGAGAGAGAAATAAGTCATTTAAAGGCACATCGTCCTTCTGCTAATGCTAGTTTACAACACTTGTACTCGTTCACATGACGCCTTAACGGTATTACTCTTTTCTCCCCTTCTCCTCGTTTTGATGTTCTTATTCCTAATATCTATATATGTATATATAGATCTTCCTTCTCATTCTCTGCTGTTCAGATCGCACTATATTTTTTGAATTTCTTTTAATACGTAGAATGTGTCTATGCCTTCGCCTTTTTCTTTTTAGATCTTAGGGTTTTAATGTCCGCTTTTATTTATATAGATCTACTTGAATGATAATTGGGTTTCGTTTGGAAATTTTGAAATGGATAGAGAATTCTGCTCTACAGCGAGCGTCTCGTTGAAAAAAAAAAAATCCCCTTTCTGACAACCAAACCGATTGTAGATGTGACGAAACATAATCTACAGCTGAGTCGATTCTTAACGTGCATATGAGCCCGGTTATAGCCGCTGCGTTTAACGCACAATCGTGCGACCATGGACATCATCGGAGTCCACGGTTACGTCAGTTGGCAACAGTAATAAGTTCTATTATAATTAACTACTTACATTATATTCGTATTTTTATTTTACTTTAGCTGAAGCAAGCAATCAATTCCCAAACTAGTGGGGGCTGCTAATTGGAAACCGTGAGACCTAATTTGATTCCATGTATGGCACCAGTATAGCACATTTTTGCTGGGAATGCCTGCATTATGAGACATGACGTATTTTCATACTCGCTGTCACTTAAATGTCCTTCTCCTTGATCCTCGCTGGCGATTAACTACGATTATACATACAGGAGTTCTGTTTCTGTCTTCATTAAGAAAAAAAAAAAGCTATCATTTCATGTCTATGAAAATTTCAGAATTCCTCTCTACATAATATGATGTATTTTTAGAACTCAAGTAAATGTTACTAGTAGTCTGCATCAAATCCAAGAGTAATTTCTTTTCTTTTATATATTTATTTATTTTTTGTTCTATTAACCTAATTTCATTCTGCACAGTGGACAAATATTTTGGATTACTGATCCCAAGCAAGCCATGAATACATGGTTTTGCTCATAATCCAATAAGCTTGCTTAAGCCTTTACATGTGCAGACAGTGGAAACTTCATGAAATTGTGAATATTCTTTGGTCTTTATTATTAATTTTTTAGGGTCCTCTGCGGCTGCTGGAAGTCTATGCTTGCTCAGCACTCTGTTTTGCAACCCATCTGAAGTTTGGTGGATCCACGTATTTTATGAAGTAATACTCTAGTCTTTCACTGGATTTGTTAGCATTCAAAATTCAGCGACCCAGTTCAGGGGGCGATCTGCCCCAAGGCGACGATTATACCCACTTTCCTGTGGCTCGTCGGGTGAATTCCTCACATACAATGATGATAGATGATGATGTTGAGGGTGGCAATTTGGGGCCATACCCAGAGAGGCCAAGGACTTTCCCCAATATGCGCAGTAAATCATATACTCCATTTGTAAGTAACTAATGTTCACCTTTGACTTGAATTCAGTTGATTGATAAGACATTTTTTTTCATTTATTTATTAAAGTAACGTGTCAGGAAAATGGGGCACAGATGTCTGTGCGCTATGGTTATCTGCAGTGTTTTCTTTTCTTTTCTTTTCTGTTTTTGCAAATTAGTTTGGTATGTTGATGCTCTCTTCTTGTTGCCAAACATAATTATTCCTACAATAACTCATTTTGCCAAAATGGCTGAATGGTCTTGACTTTTTTTGCAAGGAACAGTCAGGCAATACTTAGCTTTTCTACCTAATCTCTCGAATCTCATTATTTGTGTGGATCTGAATTTAACTGATGGAGATAACTATTAAATTTTCTCATGCAACTATTTTTATGTGCAAACTTCTTTTTCTTATTCTAGTTGCAATATGAAGCTTTTTCAGTTCCTCTCTATGTTTCAGTTTAATGTCTCCAATACTGCATTTATTTTGCTATTTTGGTGGGTGATCCTTTTTGATATGACATTTAAGACTCTTATCTTTACCTGGATTATTGTGGGTTTTGCATGGACATCTAGCCTTTGTACCTATTTGGAACTACCAGTGCCACATGAATTCTAGTGGTAATATTTTTTCCTTGTCATTATGATTTTTACACTTTTTCTATGACACAATGATTTTCTTTTCTGCAGATTGTTCGAGTTCTCATGGGAATAAATGTCCGGGCGCTTTTTATGCTTTTGCTCTTGGGTTTAGGAGCGATCTTTTACATTGGAGCAAGTACTTCTCCAATAATAGTGTTCGTATTTACAATTTGTATTATCAGCTTCCTTTTGTCCATATATCTTACTAAGTGGGTGCTATCAAAGGATGAAGGGCCTCCTGAAATGGCTCAGGTACATCATCTTATGTGTTTGTTTAAGATTGGTCCCTGTATTCACTATGGAATTTTCACTTTGCTGAAACATTCAGATGTTATCCCAGTACTTTTTATCATTTTTTGTGTACTGTCTAGCTTTGAAGCACCTGAAAGGAATTTCCGGATCTTTTTTGCTTTTCCTTGTTTATCTTGGACACGTTGCTGGATTGGCTTGAGATTAGTTTAGATGAAATTTTAGGAAAAAAAGACATTGAAGTGTCAAAAGCTGTCTTGCACTGTCTGTATAAGCACTCGAGCACTTATAAGTTTTACCCACTATCTACATGACTCCATTTTTTCTATCATTTTTTTTAAACAGTTTTGGTCTTCGAAATTGGGCAAATTTGGATAGTAATTGACATCACAATTTTGAGGGTTGCTGAATTCTTGTCCTGAACTTATTATCTCATTTGATAGATATCAGATGCAATACGTGATGGTGCTGAAGGATTTTTCAGGACCCAGTATGGGACCATCTCAAAGATGGCAATGTTACTTGCTGTGGCTATCCTCTGCATATATTTGTTCCGTAGTACAACTCAAACTTCTGGCCTTGGGAGGTAATTACACACTTGAAAATTAGGTGTAAAGCATACTGCGATGCTTTAATCCACAATGGCAATTATTTTTGGTTCGGTTCATACAGGTCAACATCTGCATATATCACTGTTGCTGCATTCCTTTTAGGAGCCTTGTGTTCTGGTATAGCTGGTTATGTCGGGATGTGGGTATCAGTTCGTGCAAATGTTAGAGTTTCTAGTGCTGCAAGGCGATCAGCTAGAGAGGCATTGCAGGTTTTCCTTTTACAGTTCATTGCTTTCTTAGTAGCTGGATAATGATGCCATAACAGTCTAATATAATGTGCAGGTTGCCGTACGTGCTGGCGGTTTTTCTGCTATTGTGGTTGTTGGTATGGCTGTAATTGGCATAGCCATCCTCTATGCTATCTTTTATGTTTGGTTGGACGTGGACTCTCCAGGCTCAATGAAGGTTACTGATTGTATGTAACAGCTTCCTTTCTTTGAAATTCTTATCATGAATTTTTGTCCATTAAAATGATTAAGTTTATATGCATTGTACTTTTTCATATAACATGTTTTAAATATTAAAGGTCGTTGTTATTGTTGTTGTTTTGGTGGTGAATGTGCTCAAGATAGACTACTGCTTAGAATATGTACTAGAATAAAATTATATGGATAAGGGATGTATGATGAGCAATATACGAGTGTCAAGAATGCTTAATGGGACTTTAGATTAGAGTTCTGTTCTATTTTCAATTTGATTAGGATTTTACCTGGCTGCTAGAACACTTGTTCAACTTTCTTCTTGTGCACATGTTTCTGAGACAGAGAAGGCTGAAGCTATATTTGATACATATGTCCGTGGCTGGATCTTGGAAAAAAATTTTATCCTCCTAGAAGCATGAAGTCTTATCTAACTTTATGGAAGGAACGTTCAATTCTGATTACTTCACAGAATATATGTTCATGAGATGGCAACACATTCTTAGCTGTTTGACTGTGCATGCTTTTCCTATTGTGACTATCTGGATGGTTTATTTTGCAGCGGTATTAACTTTTTGTGAAATTGTTTTATTAGCTAGTGGTTGATTTTTGTTTTTGTTTCTTCCAGTGCCTCTTCTCCTTGTGGGATATGGCTTTGGTGCTTCCTTTGTTGCCCTGTTTGCTCAGTTGGGGGGTGGAATATACACAAAAGCGGCTGATGTTGGGGCTGACCTTGTTGGGAAAGTAGAGCAGGGAATACCTGAAGATGATCCTAGAAATCCTGCAGTGATTGCAGATTTGGTATCCATGCCTTTCTTTAGTGGCCAGGCCAATGTTATGGAGTTGTTTCATTTATATTTTTAATAGAGTTGATGATTTCTATTTTGAAGAAATTATAAATAATGTCTTTCTTATATATTGCAATATCGAATCCATTTATTGTTCCATTCAAAAGGTTGGAGACAATGTGGGTGATTGTGCTGCTCGAGGTGCTGATCTTTTTGAAAGTATTGCTGCTGAAATAATTAGTGCTATGATACTTGGAGGAACTATGGCGCAACGTTGCAGAATTGAAGGCAAGTACCTATGATATTTTTTCATAGTTTCTGCCTAACCTCTCTATTTATAATCATTATTCATGATGAAACCTGGAAGATTGTGATATCACTCTCTGGTCATAATGATGAGTTGATTATAATTATGTCTTCCATCTTCAGCATGCTAAACTATTACCGTCAAGGTGTATCAAAGCCTTGAATCAACTACTTCTTGTGATGCTTTTCCTTAAGTTCATTATGCTTTTGTTTTGGTAAGTCCATCTGTCTTTATGTTATGTTTAATTCATGTCCATTTTCTTGCAGATCCTTCTGGCTTCATCTTGTTTCCTCTTGTTATTCATTCCTTTGATCTGGTTATATCTTCAATTGGAATACTTTCGATTAGGGGCACTCGTGATGCTGGTGTGAAGTCTCCAATAGAAGATCCGATGGCAATCCTTCAAAAGGGATACTCAATTACTATAATTTTGGCAGTTGTCACATTTGGTGCGGTAATATGTTTACTAAAATTCACTTCCACTGTTAAATGTTGCTGAAATATTTGTCATCATTCTTATTCAATTATACTGTCTATGTCCCTTATTTATCAGACCTGGTGAAGCATTAAAGGCCTGTGCTTTTCCTTCATGAGTTTGAGTTTTGAAATATGGTTTTGCTTGTGTTGTGCATACTGCTCTGCAGTCTACCCGATGGATGCTTTATACAGAACAAGCACCTTCAGCATGGTTTAACTTTTCCTTGTGTGGATTGGTTGGTATCATCACGGCTTATGTTTTTGTTTGGATCAGCAAGTACTATACCGACTACAAGCATGAGCCTGTACGCACATTAGCTCTTGCTAGCTCCACAGGTCATGGAACCAACATAATTGCTGGAATCAGTTTGGGCTTGGAATCAACAGCTCTTCCTGTTGTTGTCATTAGTATATCTATTGTTTCTGCTTTTTGGCTGGGTCACACGTCAGGTCTGGTTGATGAAGCAGGAAAGCCAACTGGTGGGTTGTTTGGTACAGCTGTAGCAACAATGGGAATGCTCAGCACTGCAGCCTATGTTCTTACAATGGATATGTTTGGCCCTATAGCTGATAATGCAGGTGGCATTGTAGAGATGAGTCAGCAAGTAATAGTTGATTGTTGTTTCCTTTGTTGAAAAATTTGCAACAATAAGGGAGAATTTTTTCGTGTTCCCTGTTTTCACCATATGTTTGTGTCATTTATCTCATGCAGCCTGAAAGTGTTCGGGAGATCACTGATGTCCTTGATGCTGTGGGGAACACTACAAAAGCTACAACCAAAGGTTTTGCAATTGGATCGGCAGCACTTGCATCTTTCCTTCTATTTAGTGCTTACATGGATGAGGTTGCTACATTTGCTCAAGAACCTTTCAATCAGGTAATTTAGTTGATATTTCTAGATTATTTTTGTCCTTAATACTTTGACATCCTTTCATCCTTCATACTTTAATTATCAGGTTGATATAGCCATCCCTGAAGTTTTTGTTGGCGGATTGTTGGGTTCCATGCTTATTTTCTTGTTCAGTGCATGGGCCTGCTCGGCAGTTGGCCGCACTGCTCAGGAGGTTGTTAATGACGTGAGGAGGCAATTTATGGAGAGGCCGGGTAGCATGGTGAGTATGGTTCCACGTGGAATTATTTATTGCATACACTGAACTAGAACAGAGATTCACACAGTAGCATGTAGGATTGCATACTAAATTCATGGTTGGATTATATATGGTTGTAAGTTTAAGATCACTTGAAAAGATATAGTTTCCAAGGATCTTTGTGCACTTAGGATTGAGGCAAATCTTGCCTTGGACAAAGGGATGTGAAGACACAGAATTCATATAGCTGATCCCATCTAGTATGGTATTAAGGCTTAGTAGTTGTTGTAAGAGGTGGTAGCATTATTAATTTATCATCTCTTGCCCTTGTTTATTTTGTAATTTTCTGCATTTCTTTTCTTTTTTGGTCTGACTTTTACATGTGCTTTCTAAACATCCTTGTGTCAGGACTACAAGGAGAAGCCAGATTATGGTCGATGTGTGGCTATTGTGGCTTCTGCATCTCTGAGGGAAATGATAAAACCTGGTGCTTTGGCTATTATTTCACCTATGGTGGTTGGTGAGTTAATCATCTGTTTTCTTTATTTCGATTTTTTTTATTGGTATCTTGTAAGAGCCTATATTGGTTTTAGAATAGGTGATGGCTTGTATTGTTGCTATCTAGGTTATAGAGGTTCTAAATTATTATTATTTTGCTGGGAAAACCATTTCAAAGCTGTTGAAATTTTAATCTGTATCAAAGCATTGGGAACAGTAGTATGCCCATCTTTGGGTGCAGGATGAAGGAAAACGTGTATTTTGTTCATGAATCTATTGGGTTTAACATCATAAACTGTGGTTAGATAAATCTTCTAATTTATTTTTTCTAATCTTCATAATTTTATGTTGCTAGTGGATCTATTCTGCATATTCAATAATTCCATTATCTGCAGTTATTTTGTGTATGATCGTAGTAGTAATTATGTTGACATAGTTCTTTGCAACTTAGAGGAACTTAGCTGCTTTCATTTTCTGCTGATTTCTCATATTCAGTTGTCCTACTCAATTATGTGTGTGTTTTTGGTCGATCGTTAATGAATTTTTCCTTCTGTTACTTGCAGGTTTTCTGTTCAGGATTCTGGGCCATTATACGGGGCACCCTCTACTAGGGGCCAAAGTAGTTGCTGCTATGCTAATGTTTGGAACTGTTGCTGGCATTCTGATGGCACTTTTCCTGAACACTGCCGGTGGTGCATGGGATAATGCAAAGAAGTACATTGAGACGGGGGCTCTTGGAGGCAAGGGCAGTGATTGTCATAAAGCAGCGGTTACTGGAGACACGTAAGTCTTTTGTCATTTTGAACACACTGGAAATAACTTTATTGTCCCTGGAAGAGATCGAAATAGAAGGAATTAGAACTAGAGAAACTACGTGCATAAGTACCCGTACCCGTACCCGTACCCGTACGGATACAGGTATAAAATACAGCAATTTGTAAAAAAAAGCGGGTACAAAATACAACAATTTCTTTAAAAATGCAGTACAGGTACATTATATATTATTTATAAAAAATTATATATAATTAATAATCATATTAGAAATTTAATGTATATCAACTTGTATAACAAAATATGACTTCAACATTTTATTGTCACTGAAAGTTATATATAATTTTATATAAATACAAAAAGCATAGCGTGTTAGACTATCACAACACACACCCCAATTAAAAAGCATGGGTATTTTAGTGGTATATATGTACTTGATGTGTACTAAAATTAGAAATAAAAAAATAAAAAATACGTACCAAACTGCATATCTTCAAGTACACTACTCATATTGGTATACAATACGTTTGGGATGCGGGTACACCACCCAAAAGTACCCATGCGAGGATCATGGTAATTAAAGACCTTGAGCATTCTATTCTGCCCCTATGCATGCACATATCCAGTTAACGAGAAAAAGAATACGAAGTAGGGAACGTAATTTCTGGTACATGTGCAGGTACCGTACGAAATGGCTGATATCTTTTCAGCAGAATCTTATTAAGATCTTACTGGCTGAAAAGATTCTAATTGTTACTTACCGTATATTAGAGGGGTATTCAAGAAGGGACACCTCTAAGCATCCTAACATGATTCTCTTATGGCTTCTGCTTTACTCCTGCTAACC
Source organism: Hura crepitans (assembly GCA_948208565.1). Classification (NCBI taxonomy): domain Eukaryota; kingdom Viridiplantae; phylum Streptophyta; class Magnoliopsida; order Malpighiales; family Euphorbiaceae; genus Hura; species Hura crepitans. The sequence goes on from CANXYI010097950.1 coordinate 12,298, forward strand.
TTGTCAGGTTTTTTGTAGTGATAATAACGTTAGTGCTTTCTGTTAGGATCTCTATGGTTTTTTTTTATTTTTTGGGTGTCAATAGTTGCATTACAGTACAAGGGATGGGGAATACACATTCAATACAATACTTTTTAACACATCACAACACACTTTTTAACACATTTTATATAGGGCCTAGTGGCCTATGTTCTGTTTCAAAGCAAGGGATTCTGTACTGCTGTGATACTGTTTTCAATTTCAGATGATATCTGTAGCGAAATGAAAATTTCTTTTTGCCCTTGGTAACTTACTGGGGGAAAACAACTATAAAGGTGGCAATGATGATGTCTGCCTGCGTATTTTCACTAGGATTTTGAAACTATGAGATTGTTTGTTGTTTCCCATTGTTTATCAACATATAATTCGTCGGTAATTGTGATATTTCTTGAATGATGTGCAGAGTTGGTGATCCATTTAAAGATACAGCTGGACCTTCACTTCATGTCCTGATAAAAATGTTAGCAACAATCACGCTAGTCATGGCTCCTGTTTTTCTTTGAAGAGTTGAATCCATTGCGGTTCAAGGAGAAAATATACAGCACCCGCAGTCCTTGATTGGATCTCTTGATATTTTTGCAAATATACATATAGTTAATTTGATGTATATCAAGGATGCCTAGTTACTAGTGATAATCTGTTCTGTAAACTGGAATAAAAGAATGGAGTGAAGTGTTAGATTCGAGTGCTTAATGGATAGGATATGTTTTTGACTCGTGATTTGCTCTTGTGAAGCAATAGCCATGGGATTGTGCATAAAGTTTTTGACGTTTGATATGTTATTTTCTTTTCCTTTTGTTACTGACAAGATTGTATCAATATTCGATTATGAAATTTTTCTTTTTTAGATTTAATACGGATATAAAATTTATGTATTAAATCAATAAGATGATTGTAACACATGCACAAGTGATTAAAAATAAAAATTCAATTAATGTAAACTTAGAAGCGTAAAGATAGTCGAATTGTTAAAAAAAAAAAATCCAAAATTTTTTAATAGGAATCAGAAAAGGAAATGCCGAGAGAACGGATACCCTCCCCTTGAAATCCAAACAGACGGTACCAGGTCAAAGAACTGTTATTAATAAAGTAGTCCCAGTAATTACAAACGCCAAAAATACCCTCTTCCTAGGGTTTTAACTTTGTTGCGCGAAAACAAAACCCCATTCTCCATTTTCGGATAAATGAAGATGATGGAACAGCCGTCAATCCCCAGTGTAAACCCTCAAGACAACAAGAAATCTAACAAGAGGAAGCCTCCGACCCCACAGGAACTCATTTCGCACTACCAATCCCAAGGTCTGGACTCTCAGGAAGCTTCCGTCAAAGTGATTGAAGATCTCCAAAATGTGCTCTTCAGGGTCATCTCTGCTAACAATAAGAACAAGAAGGACAAGCTGGTTTCCGAGACATTAAAAAAGGTTGATGTTGTCCACAACAGACTCGCTATTCTTGATATGAAGGTTGACTCCAAGCCTGGCTATGCTGAAACATTTGCCATCGGAATTGCTTCTGGGGCTGCTTTAAGAGGAATTCAAACGCTTTGGCCCCATGTTCTTGGTGGTATTGCCCAGATTTGGGGTGCTGTTACGAGTGCTACCAAACCTCCGTCCTGATCGTAAAAATTTTTTAGAAATTAGAAATATTTTGTTAAATTATCAGATTGCAGGGTATTCCTATTATGTCCATGTGATTGCACTCTAAAATTCGTCGGTAAAATTATTGTCCTTTACTTGTTTTACACGACTGTTTTATATTATCGGCTTCGATTTGTCTTTGTGAGAGTATAATATCATTTCTTATTGTACTATTTTGCATTTGAAAGTTCTTGTTATAAGTAAATTCTATAATCAGAAATATAT
>CANXYI010097978.1:0-12035 GCA_948208565.1 Hura crepitans
GGATTGGGTATCAGGTGTTACATGGATAACATCATAAGGGTGTATGTTGGAAAACGATTTCAGGAGTTTGTTTTTAGTGTAATTCCAGAGAGCATATAATCAAGATTGTCTGAAGAGAGCAGCAACCTCTACTCAATTCTAAGCATCATCACTATTTCCCACCAGTGGATAGAGAGGAGGACGAGGTGACAAAGTAGGGAGCACTCAGAGAGGTAGATTCAAAATCGGGGCCTCAACTGAGTAATATGCTATCTAGGCTCGAGAGAAGGCTAATTCATAAGATGTCATTACTGGTATATTCTATCTCTTTGAATTACTTGCATTAGCTTTAATTGATCTAGGATCTACCCATTTCTACATTTGCATAGCACGAGCATAAGATAGGGGATTAGAATTAGAACGGCTTGATATAGATATCTTAGTCAGTAATCTTATAGGACAACATGTGGTAGTTAACAAGGTATATTATAGATGTCCTTTAACAGTTTAAAAACGTGTATTTCTAGCTGATCTTATTGAGTTTCCTTTTGATGAGTTTAACTTAATTCTGGGCATAGATTGGTTGTCCAAGCACCAGGCAATAATAGATTATAAACAAAAGAGGATTATACCCAAAACCAAATGTAGGGCTAAAATTGTTGTAATAAGTGAAAGGATAGATTATTTGTCTAATGTATATCGGTAGTTATAGCCAAGTGGTTAATAAGGAAGGGATGTCAAGCTTATCTAGCTTATGTTATTGACATAAGACCAAAAAAACCCAACATTAATTAGATACCAATAATGTCAGAATTTCCTAATGTGTTTCCAAATGAATTACCAGGATTGCCTTAAGATTGGGAACTAGAATTTGGAATTGAAGTTTACCCTAGCACTATGCCAATCTCAATAACTCTATATAGAATGGCTCCAACAAAGGTGAAGGAGTTAAAAATACAATTGCAAGAATTATTAGATAAAGGATTCATTAGATCGAGCATTTCACCTTGGAGTGCACCAATTCTATTTGTTAAAAAGAAGAATGGATCTTTACGATTGTGTATGGATTATAGACAATTAAATAAGGTGACAATAAAGAACAAATATTCACTACCTCGTATTGACAATTTGTTTAATCAATTCAGAGGAGCAAGTGTCTTCTCCAAGATTTATTTGCTATTGAGGTATCTTCAGTTGAAGATTAAAGAGGCTGATGTATCAAAGACAGCCTTCCAAACTAGATATAGGCATTATAAATTTCTAATGATGCTGTTTAGGCTCACAAATACCCTAATAGCTTTCATGGACTTGATGAATAGAATTTTCAAGCCTTATATGGATCAAGTCATTGTGGTTTTCATCGATTATATCTTAGTGTATTCTAGGAACAAGGAGGAACATGAACAACACCTTAAAATTATCCTACAAATACTAAGGGATAAGCAACTTTATGCCAAATTGAGTAAATGTGAATTTTGGGTTAATGAAGTGTCATTTTTAGGTCGTACTGTCTTAGTAGATGGTATTTGAGTGGATCCCAATAAAATAAAGGTTGCATTGGAATGGAAGCCACCTTGGAATGTAACTAAGATCAGGAGTTTCCTAGGATTAGCGGGTTATTATAGATAGTTTGTTAAAAGATTTTCAATGATAGTGGCGCATATGACACACTTTCTATGGAAGAATGCTAGGTTTGTATGGGATGATAGGTGCCAAGAAAAGCTTTGACAAGCTCAAGACAATGTTAACAGAAGCTTCCATACTTACACAACCAGTATCAAAGAAGGACTTTGTTATCTATAGTGATGCATCTCGAAATGGGCTTGGTTATGTTTTGATGTAAGATGGTAAAGTGATAGCATATGTCCAAGCAATTAAATCCACTTAGAACAAACTATCTGAATCATGATCTAGAGTTAGCAGCCATTGTTTTTGCTTTAAAAATATAGAGGTGCTTCCTCTATAGAAAGAGAGATGTTATGTCTACACAAATCATAAAAGTCTGAAGGACACACACACACGAAAAAAACTAAATTTGAGGTAACAAAGATGGATAAAAGTAATTAAAGACAATGATTGCCTAGGTGATTATCATCCAGGTAAAGCCAATGTAGTGGCTAATGCTTTGAGTAGAAAATTCATAGTAGCTTTGAAAGTGATGAATATTAAGCTGGAATGTAAAGACAATGGAGCACTCTTAGTAGAGCTACAAGTAAAACCTAATTTAGTAAAGTAAGTGGAAAAAACACAGAAGTAAGATGGTCAGTTGGTGAATATCATGAGTTTGATCCAAAAGGGGAAGCCCACTAAGTATGAAGTTAAATATGATGGGTGTTTGCACTATCAAGACTAGTTATGTGTGCTTGATGTAGAAGAAATAAAAGTGGAATCTTATAGGAATCCTATAATGCCCCATATGTTATGCATCTAAGAAGCACCAAGATTTGAAATCTCACTATCGGTGGCCTTGCATGAAAAGGGATGTAACCAAATTTGTCACTAAATGCCTCACTTGTTAGCAAGTTAAAGATGAGCACTAGGTTCCTTCTGAATTGCTTTACCCTATTGCAATACTGGAATAGAAGTGGGAGAGAGTTACCATAAACTTTATCATGGGGTTACCTACAACCAAAGGTAAATGTGATTCAATATTAGTGATTGTTGACAAGATAACAAAAATTGCTCACTTTATACCATTGCGTATGGATTATTCCTTAGAGAAACTCGCACAATTATATATCGATGAGATTATAAGATTACCTAGGGTACCAGCTTTCATTGTATCTGATCGTGATATGAGATTTACTTAAAGATTTTGGAAGAAGCTGCATAATTCCCTAGGAACCTGACTCACCTTTAAGATAGCCTTCCACTTACAGACAAATATAAAATTAAAATAGGTTATCCAAATGCTTGATGATATGTTAAGAAGTTGTGCAATTGAATTTAAAGGAAATTGGGATCAATACTTTCCTTAGCAGAGTTTGCTTACGACAATAGCCATCAAGCAAGTTTGAGTATGGCACCTTATGAGGCTTTATATGGAAGTGCAAAATTCCCCTTTGTTGGGCTGAGTTGAGTGAAAATAGATTGATGGGACTAAATTTGATCAAGGATGCTTGTGGTACCCTTTATCCAATCTGATCACCGAATTTGAATAAGAGATGACATACAAATTGACACCCGATCCATACATATATAAAAATCCATCCAAATTAAAACTTTATTATTTAAGATCTAAATTCAATTTACATACATTAGTTATAAAAATATAGGTTTGCAAAAACCATTTTCCAAAGTATACTATTAGGGTCCTCGTGCTAAAATTTTGGTAGTATAACAGTTGTACCAAGCACTATCGTAATTAGTAACCTGCATAAAAATAACACTTCTAAAATTATCTTTACATATCACATAACTTCGTGATCCTCTTGATCACTTAATTCAACTTATCATCATAAAATATCATGCTAAAAGAAAGGAAAAGATATCATACAATATCAAAGGCTTTTAAACATTCATTAATAAGTTTAAAACTTTATCTAAAAAGAGTTACAAAATATACAAACATTTCTACCATTATCTAAGCTCAATTCCCCTTTGTACTATATATGAATGCTTTTACATGCTTAATAACCCATAATTAATATAAAGGAAAATCAAAATACCAAAAACTCTTTTATATCTTGATCAACACTGCTAAAGAAGCTACCAAGCCTTATATCCAATTCTCTTACCTATGTATCGCAAAAACAACGATGCACTAAGCATAAAGCTTAGTGTTGTATTCAATTTGATATATATCACTTAAACACATACTAGCATGCATAAGTATAATTCCACATGCATCTTAAGCATATCATGCAATACTTGATTTCTAATAAACACATGCAGATATATATGCATAGACATCCAACAAAATACATATAATTCATAAAAACAACATCAACATAAATTCCATTTCATAAGAGTTAATATATAAACATCACATGAATTATCAAGCAAAGCGTCATATTAACATTACAATAAGTTCCATAAGATCTCAATTTATCATCTATCATAATTGTTTACCCATATACTTATAAGACACATATCCATTTGGATGTCAAGAATCATTGAACACAAAGGTTTTGCATTGACCATAGAGGTATTTTACATTGACTCGAAGGTCTTGACATTAACCCGAAGGTCTCAACATTAACCTGAAGTTCTAAAGCATTAACCCACGGGTCTAGAATTATCAAAGCCTAAAGGCTAGAAAACATTAGCTCACAGGCCTAAAAATAAGCACCAAAGTGCCCTAGTAACTGCTAATCTCCTTAGTTGACTGGTTAACCTATCCAAGCTAGGTTTCTTACGAATATAGGCTAATCACCATTTTTAATTTGTTTCACCTTATTATGTAACTTAGTTAAATTTTATAATTATTAGTCAACCAATAACCTTAGGGGGAAAATACATTATCATGTTAATTTAAGGTTCATAATCTAAATAAGATCTTAAGATCATACATATTCTCAAGACTTATGTTTTAAAATATATCCCATCATCAATTAGGCCATTCAGCCAAGACATGTCTCAAGGTTTCAATAATCTCACATCATATGGTTCACATACCACATCTCATATATGACTTTATTTATATAGCAAAGTCCTAAAATTCCATTGTTAACTTACAAAAAGCATATTATATCAAAATCATATATACTATAGTCATTTTTACATTATGTAACTTACTTAAAGCATGCCTTATATTTTAATTTCATAGTCACCTTCCTTTCAAGCATGATATAACCAAACATAAACCCAATCAACCTTCAAATTCACACAGCTTAACCATAACCCAACATACACATATCAATTTATCTACTTAATTACACCTTTTTAACTTATTAACTTAATATTACATTATCAACCCAATTCATTAACATACATGCCTATACACCATGCATTTTGGCCACCTCCTTAAAAATCACATCCAACATATTTTAAAAATTATAACATTTTATTTAACATTTATTCTAACTTATAAAATTATTGAATCATACTTACAAGCAGTAATTGCTTCATACCAATCTCATATACATAACCCTAACTACATTAATTATCACTTCATACACATGTATCACATGGTTCAACCTCCCTTAGAATAACCATTATCATTCATTTTATCATATAAAAGACATCTTTTAATGCATACACCAACTCAAAACAACAAATATATTCATTTTAAACCAATACATACATAATACTATAGTAACATACACATGCACATATACTTTAACTTTAAAATTTCACACACATGCATATATCAACTTGAATACACATACCTATAAGCTTATTAACACTACATCAAGGCTTTCAAACCTTTTCCTTGCCCTTAGATTGAGTAGCTTTCTCTTTCTCTACAAACATCATTGTAGGAAACTTAGAAAAATCATAATAAAACTAATATACCTCCAAAATGATATCTAACCATACATATGTGTTCTTAGGCACCACTATAGCATAAGATAAATAATAAAACTCAAAAAAATCACCATAAAATCTCAAGTTACTATTCATCAAGAGACAAAATCACCAAAAATTCCAAACTTAAGCCATCTTTCTCACGATTCTTGCCATAAACCTTGATAATCCCATGCTAGATAGTGTTTTAGGAGTGGTTTATGGTGTTAAATAGGAAGAAAAATGAAAAAGAAATGGAGAGAATTTGAGAGGGAGGCGTCGACTAGTCAGAGATAAAGAAGAAAAGGGATTTTTACTATCCATATGTTGACCATGTGATAGTTTGACCCTTTTATAGGTCCACAAAATTCCCCATAGTTAATTTCTCCTTCTTCTTTCCAATTTCTCCCTATTTTAAATTCTCAATTAACACACATAAAAATAACTTATGGTTCATAGAATCAAGTCCTAGAAACCCTAAGAAAATTATGCTCGAAAAATTAATAAAAATCATACTTTTTAACATTGCTCGATTTTTAGTAAAAATACTTTCTGATGTTCAAAAATTATAATTCCAATGCCAATAAACTATTTAAAATATTTGAGTAATAGGTTGTATCGATCCTGAATTTTTCTAAACAAAAATTGAATATTTTAAGGTTGAGCTTACACCAAGTTACTATTCAATAGTACACTACCTTAAAATCTTTAGTCTTATTTTTAACCATTTTAATGACTTTGCATTGGCTCTAAATTTTACCCAAAATTCCTTTCAATCATATTAATGTGACTCAAGTTTTGTGAAATACTATTAATCTTGGGAAGTACTATTCATAAAAACTGGAATTTTTTGGGCATTACAATGCTAAAGAGAATGTAAAGGCAATTAAAGATAGATTAAAAGTGCCTTTGGATAGGTAAAAGTTATATGTAGATTTTAAAAGGAAAGATATAAAATATGAAGTGGGTGATAAAGTTTTCCTTAAGGTGTCACCATGGAAAATGGTGCTTTGGTTTGTAACAAAAGGTAAATTAAGTCAAAGTGTTATTGGTTTTTGTGAGATAATAAAATGTGTGGGTCTAGTAGCCTATAGATTAGCCTTACCTCTAGAACTGCAGTAGATACATGATGTCTTTCATGTATTGATATTGAGGAAGTATAGATTGGATCCTTCACATGTACTAACAATTGAAGAAGTGAAAGTATAGCCAAATCTAACATATAAAGAAGAGCTAGTAAAGATCTTAACTCAAGAGACTAAAGAGTTACGCAATAAAAATAATACCACTGGTAAAGGTGCTATAGAGATACCACAATACAAAAGATGCAATGTGGGAAAATAAAGAACATATGAGAGAGCAATACCCACAATTGTTTAAACTAGGTAATTTCAAGGATAAAATTTATTTCATAGGGGAAGGAATGTAACATCTAAAAATTTCAAGGTCTTGAATAGTGAATCTCAGGGTCGTGAATAATGATGCTCGAGACACAATCAGGGTTTTCCTACAAGATGAAGATAAATGTCATTTATAAGTAAGGTTTGCAATTTGAAAGGGAAATGAGGTCATTTGGGTAGTTATCGAGCGATAAGAAATGAGATAATGAATAGTACTTCTCGAGGGATGAATAGTGCTTCTCAAAACCTGAGTGGCACTAACTGAATAGAACAAAAGAAAATATTATAAAATAATTTTAAGTAAAATTTGAAGTGAAAATGAAGTCATTAAGGTGGTTAAAAATGCAATTAAAGTTTACACGGTAGTGTCCCATAAATAGTAAAATAGTGAAAGCTTAACGATAAAATATTTGGTTTGTGCTCAAAAAAATCTAGAAATAGTATGACTTGATTGTTAAAAATTCCAAATAAGCTAATGGCCTTAGAATTGGAATTTTCTAACATCAAGAAGTAATTTAACATAATTAATTGAAGATATAATAATTTAATTAAATTAGTTTCTCTTGGTTTTTAATTATAGTTTTTTTAGAACTTATAGGTCTCATATTAAGGGAATTAAAAAGGGACATTAAAAGGATTAAAATAAAGCCTAAAAGTGCATAATTTTAGGGAACATTAATCAAGAGAGGAATTACCTAGGCCATTAGATTGAACATGTGGCTCAATCCTAGCCATTAGTGACCTAATATAAGAGTCAAATTGAATGGTTGGTCAAAAGAAGGAAGCTTTCTTCTTCCTCCTCCTAGTTCACCCAACGCCATCAATAAAGGATTCCTCTCCCTTCTAAGTTTTTCAAACCACCATTTCTTGCACTTCCAACCTAATTTCCACTTCAAATCAACCCTTCACCATTAGTAGACAAAGAATTTAGAGAGAGAAACCCATAGGAGGGCTTGAATTGGGAGAAATTCTATTGAGGTGAATAGTGACCTCGAGTTGAGTAAGTGGTGAATTTTGAGTTTTTATTATTTTTTTAGGTGTATTTTGATGCCAAATGAATTATGCTAATGTTGAATTTGAGTTAGGAATTATATAGATTTTTATTTGAATTTTTCTTAGTTGTGACCTTGTATGTTTATAAAGAAAGGGAGTGATAGCCAAGCTAAAGAGAAAGAGAAGGTGTAGGGGCCTCATTTGAAGTCCAAGAATCCCTTTTGTATATGTGTTCAATGAGATATATGTGTGTATGTATGTATAATTCCAATGTGTAAGTGTGTGAAATGCTCACTTGAAGTATGTGTTTGACATGTATAAGCTTATATCAAGTGTGACTGATCATGTTAGGATCTTAGGTTGACATTTATAATGTGTTTTGCATGAAATTAAGTTAAGCTCAAATGAACCTATGTCAGTGACCAATGTGGCCGAACAGTATATGCACAGAGAATTGAGACATATATGTGTTGCATAAGTTAAATCACGATGTAGCTATGTTAATTAAGTGTTTAATTGATCATTTGAATGACAATTGGAAAGATTGATGAATGGTATATTAGAACTTCCATTATGGCCGAAAGATGTGCAGTAGGTTGGCAAGTGCACTTTGGTGTTTAGTGTGTAAACAAGATGTGTATAAAATGTATAACAATATAAAAGTATGTAGGGGTATGAAAAAATGGTACTAGCATGTGTATGTTTGAAAAGTGTGTAGGCCAAAAAGCACTGGTAAGAGAAAATTGCATGTGTGGCAAAGTCTTGGAGAATATTGTAAACTATAAGATTGCAATAATTAAAAAAATTCTAATAACTATGGTAAAAGAAAGTGAATATAAGATATGTAATTTATGTAAGCAACATTTGAGGTAAGTACAAACTAGGTAGTGGTATAAATGACTTGTATGCATAAATTGTAAGTGTAACTATAGATGTGTGTTATGGCAAGGAATCTCAAATAGGTAGTTAAGTGATCTAAGAATAGGTGATAACCATATGATAATGTGTAAATCAAAGAAACATGCAAAATCGTACATAAAGTATGTGAAGTACATAAAACTGAAGAACTAAAAGATGGATAAAGCCTATATGAGTTAGACAACCTAGACTGGATAGATTAACTAGTCAACTAAGGAAGATAATAGCTACTAGAACACCTTTGTGTTATTTTATGCTAGTGCAATAGTCATAAGGCCCAACGGAGCCACTGCACATGTATGCATATGATAGTGAATTCAATATTGTATATGTAATGCTGGTGCAATAGCCGTAAGGTCTAGCAAGGGCCATTGTATAGTTACATATGGGTGTAACTGCTATACAGTTTAGTTAAATCAGTGCACATTTATATGTAGGTGCAACTGTCATAAGGTCTAGAGAGGCCATTATACAATTGGTTATGCAAGTGCAAATGCCGTAGGGTCCAAAATGTGGACCACTGCACATTTATAGGTCACAATGGTTGATATCCCGTTATCTAGTTCCAGGATTTTTGTCTATCGAGTATTGGCTAAAGATTTTTATCTGTCGAGTATTGGCTAAACTATGTATGTAAACATGATGATACATTATGGATAATGTTAAAGGAACTAAAACTAATAGTATTCGATAAATAACTATTAGTAACTAGGAGCTAATGTAAAATGTCAAATAATTTATTGTGTAATCTATGTGTTCTATAGCTTTTTTATTTGCACTCTATGTCATGAATATCTACTTAGTCATCGTTTGTGCTAAGCATATGCTATATTATTGTGTACAATTAAAGCTTACCACATTATGTGTACCTTGTGTGCATGTTTGTTTAACATATTTCATTGAATACGCTACTAAGCTTTATGCTTAATGCATCGTTGTTTTTGTGATGTGTAAGTAGTAGATATCATTGGCATTCTTTTTGGTCTCATGTAAAATACAACAGCTTTAGAATGGCACTCATATGTATATGTACAAGGGTGGGCGTAAATTTCTAAATGTTAATGTTATGTAATACTTGTAATATGATGTATAGCTATTGTAATATGAATGTGTGTTGAGAAAGATAAACACATATGGCATGATAGCTAAAATTATGTGATTGCTATTGTTGCTAAGTGTTGTGAAGTGATCAGAAGGATCACAATGGATGTTGTATTGAGATTGTTTATATAGAAGTGTTCTTTTATGCAGGTTACTGTTTGGGCTAGTGTTAACAAACAACTGTCATGCTATCGGATTTTGAACACGATGACCCCATATAGTTATATGTGGTTGTGTTTTGCTTGGTTAAAACTAGGAACCAGTTAATAATGTTTAACTTGAAATAAAGGTTTTAAATATTTTATAATAACATACGATTGGGATATTTAATTGGAAAAAAAGGTATGTGTGCGGGTCGCGTCTTATCCAAGTCTGACAACCGGAGCAGGTGAGAGGCGTCACAAGTCAATCCTTTTAAAAGGTAGGAATTTATACTAACTTGTTTAGACCCACTAGGAGATAGGAAACTTTTGTTGATTATTGAACCATTTTGGTCAAATTTACTAGCAGGTAGGAATTTGTACCAATTCAGTCGAGCCTATTAGGACATGGAAAACTTTTTTAATTATCGAACCATTTTGGTTGAACCTACTATAATTGAGAAATATGTACCAATTCGGTCGAATCCATTAGAAGGTGGGAGACTTTTCTTTGATTTTTGACCATTTTGGTCAAACCTTCTTTGAGGTAGCAATTTGTGTCAATTTGGTCAAGCCCAGTAGTTAGTGGGAAACTTTTCTCATTTATCGAATCATTTCAAATGAGCACACTAAAAGGTGGAAATTGCTTCAAAATTTTTCCTATGCTAATCTACTAAGAAGTAGGAAATAAAACCAACTTAGATGAAGCCACTCAAAGGTGGGAAAATCAATTCATTCTAGTCAAGCCTACTAGGAGGTAGGAAATTAAATTGACTCAAATAAGCCCGTACAAAATCAACTAGGAGGGATTATTTTGAATTGAAAATTAAATCTATATTTTATCTTTTTGTTTTTTTACACTTTTAATTTCATGAAAAAATGCAAAAAGAGGCGACTATTAACACTCAATTAATTTGGTTCAAATTAAATAAAATTCTAAATTTTAAAATAAAATTTAGACTTGGACTACTTATCATTACTATTATTAGTATTGTTATTGTTGCTACTATCTATTATTGTTTTTATTCTTTTTAATGTACTATTGTTATTTACTATTATTGTTATTATTTATTATGTATTATTACTTTATTAATATTATTCGTACTATTTTTATTTTTTTGGTGTTAATGGTTGTTTTCATCATCATTATTAAGTATTTTATTGTTATTATTATTAGGGATATTAATATTAATTCTATATAAAAAGTACTAATAGTATTTTTTAATGTAATGTTACTAATGTTTATTATTAATATAATTGATATTTTTAATATCATTTTTTAGTGTTCATTGTTATTATTATTATAGTAATCACTCTAATTTTGTTATTATTACTATTATTTCTATTGTTATCACCATTATTGTTAGTATATGTTTTTTCTCATGTTGTGATTATTTTTATTGTAATTATCGTTATTAACAATGTTAGATGTCATTACTATTAGTCAATATTATTAGTTATTGCTGTCTTTGTTTTTGTTATTATTAATTCTATGCTAGTATTAAAATGTAACTTAAAAATAAATAATTATAGGTCCGCTTCATTTTGAACTTAGTTCAATGAGCCTAAATAGTAGTCCAAAAAATATAAAATAAATACATTAATAAATTAAATACAATATATATATATATATATATATATATATATATATATATATAAAAGAGAAGAAAAGACTTGGGCTGTCCTAAGCATAGGACCTATGTTTACAGATTGCTGACTTCTTGAAACTATCAGCCGATTACTGCAGAGACTCAAAGGAAACAAAGTTAAAATTCTGGAAATTTAAATTAACTAATAGAAAATAACCAAAAGTGAGATTTTGACAGGAAAAAAGTAAATTTGCACCGTACTGATTTAATATTATAAATAAGGGTCCATGCAGACCAACTGGGGGGACAGATATTAAAATATGGGGAAAAAAGAGAGTCAATTGTGAGGGCCAGGAAAGATAGTTGGAGTAACAACATAAATTAACTTTGATAAAGAGAATGAACACATAAAAATTCAAATTATTGTTGTTCATATAAAGATTAATATTTAAAGCATTATAATACCA
>CANXYI010098021.1:0-14887 GCA_948208565.1 Hura crepitans
GGAGTGCCACATAGAATTAATGAAAGTGGGGGCTAAAGCAGATTGCGTATAAGCCTATTAAAAGGCTTATGCGCATAGGACAATGAATGGCCCAATTATTGGATCCATTCTAGTCTGACTTAGGGCAAGTTTTAAGTGTTAAAATATGACCTAAATAAGGATAATTTATGATATAAATAATCCTTTTTGTAGCAGCCACCATAAGGAGAAATTTTGATAAAGAATTTCGTATAAAACAATTAAAACACACTTTTCTTCTACCTTCATCTGCTTGTAATTCCTACTAGCATCTAGAATTACAAGTTGATCTCTTTTGAAAATTTCTTATGTGGATTACCTTAGAGGTGTTCCTTAATAAGGATCACTGTGGTTTGTAACAACTCGGTGAGAAGAGCTCACATCATGAAACGTTGCTAGATTTAATATTTATGGTGAATTTTAAATTATTTGGATCCATTATCTTTGCTGGTTTCTCTCAAAAATTTAATTTTTCCACTATGTATGATAGAGAAAAACCAACACTAGAATCAGAGCCATGTTCTCAGATAATTTAAAATCAATGGAAATTGTAATTACGGTTGATATGCATGATATGCGATATTATGTAATTTCGGTTGATCTATGTGTTTTAATCTGATTTTAATTGTTCAAATTTATTTTAATATGATTAAATATGAATTTGAGAAATGTTAAAATCGGATTCTTGTTGTTCAATGTAGTGAAATGACCTGATTAGCAAGGAAGAAATCATCTTATGTGCATAGAGTGTCTATGTGCATAAGGAGGATGCAATTTTTATTTTTGCACATGTTTAAATTAAATTAATTTTTTAACAATTTAATTTGGTATAAGATGGATTAAAATTTGATTTTGATTCAGATTAAATGTGCATAAAAATTAAAAATTAAAATATTTTAGAAAATAATTAAATTGAACTCTAAAGTTGAAATTGTTTTAGCTGAATTGGTCACATATGATGTGTTTATTGATTAAATTGATTTCCAAAAATTCAAAAATTAATTTTTCATATATATATGATTTTCATGATGTTAATTAAATGTTTATAAATGGTAAAAGTCATTTGCACATCAATTTGATTGATAAATTTGCTTGATTATCAAGATTGTCATTTTTTCGATTTAATAAATGGTCTGATTTTGTCACTTTGGTTTGCTAAGAGTTTTACAACTTTCAAGGCAAATTTTTAAATAAAATTGATCATTATTGATCCAAAAATATGTATATGGCTACTAAAACTGATTTGATGTGGTTTGGATCGATTTCACAGTTTAAGTTGCAAATGATTTTATGGTCAACTCAAATTCATTTCTTATAATCAACTGTTCAGAAAATTTTAATTAAATATAATTAAATATGATTGGATTTTGTATTTATGGATATATATGTCATGTATCATCATAAAATAAATTGAATTAAATTAATTTTTGATTTATTTGATTAATTTTGAATTTTTGGTGATAATGACATGTTAATCAAAATTTCTACATGAAATTGTGTTTTCTAGTGGAAATTTTGTTATGATCCAAAATTAATTTATCTTTCTAATAAGATTAGGATTTTAAATTAATTAAAAAGGATTATAAATTGATCTGATCTAATTTGGTAAGTGTTATCAAATTGAGATTATGATTTAAGCCACTCATTTATGAGCATATCCTCTTACACGCATAAAGGAAATTTGCTTTCTTGCTTTATGATGTTTTATCATTTTAATTTTGAATGGTTTGGAATTAAATAAACATAAGAATGTCATTTAATTATTTTAATGGGATTCATAAAATTAAATTACATGATCAACATGATTGAATTTTCATGTTTAAGTAAGAAAATGAAAATGATTAACCGATGATAGTTTTATAAGTGTTATAATTCTAGAATTCTATCGTAATGCACATTTCCAATATTTGATACATGTGATGCATTAGATATGCATCCAAAGGGTGTATGATTAGCATGATGACCAATTATAGGCCTAAGACCAATATGATTAATCTGCATTGCATGAATTTTTCTTCGGTGAAATTGGCTTGCATGTCATAGCCATTTTTTCTCTTATTTCTTTTTATACTTCTTTTCTCATCTAACTTTGCTCATATGTAACATGAGATATTCTCATTTATAAATGATGTAATTAGGTTACTTAGGGTTAGAATAGAAAGAAGATTTGCAATGAGCAAAATGGAGAAGAAGACCTATGAAAAGGTCCAAGAAGAAATATATATAATTGTTTGTAATTCATGTATATTACCTAAGGTTTGGCCTAATTGGTTTCCTTAGCTCGGGAAATCAATGTAGCAAAAGCCCATAACTAGATCATATTTAATATGATTAAATATGAATGCATGATTTAATATGATTAAAGATGCATGAACATGCCAAAGCATACACTAACCATGTATGATGAGAATTAATTGGAAGAAATCCCTCAATAATATAAGACTTGCAAGCCTTCTGTTATTACGAGTTAAACTAGAGTTCTTAGGTTGTTGAGCATACTTAAGCCTATGCTACATTGGATATGTTTAAATCATATTAATTGGTCCATCTTAGCATGGTTACTAGTATGTTGATCATACTCAAGGCTAATAATCATGGGGCAAGATTGGAAAAATATGCATATGATACATATACATTAAGTGTTTATAACCTAAAGATCAGTAGTTGCATATGATGCAATTGGCATGAAATGCCTACAATTAAGTTAATGGTTTGGCTTGTTGAGCACACTCAAGGCTTTGACTTTAACCAAAATTTTAACGCCCGGAAGTCAAAGTCTTATGAACAGTACTGAAAAGACCTGGATGATATTCCCTATGGTGCAAGTCATCATTCTGAGTCCGATGATTAGTATATTGGTCATAAAACTTTGACGGGCCTAAAACTAGGAAAAATGAATGAATTAAAAATTTTAGCAGAACTAATAATTTATAATAGGTCATAAACTAATGTTTTCAGAGATAACAAGATTTTGGGATGAGATAACCCTAAGACCAGGAATGTGTTCAGATGGTCTCGAAAATACCACACCATGAACCTCAAAAATTCCACTGAGTATAATGGTGGAAGAATTAGAATTTTCTATGCTCAACTAGTATTTTTATGAATATCTTTATTCTGGCTATGAATAGTGCTAAAAAATTTACAGTGAAATTTTAAGTTGAAATTTTGCATGGACCTTAGTCCCATTGAATTAGGAATTTTAAAACTAGAATGAGAATTTTTAGAGCAATAGGGAATATTTTATGAATTTTTGAATATAAAACTTAATCTATGATAAATAGTGACTTTTTGCTCCAAAAGGAATTTTGAGCCGAAATTTTATGTGGGCATTAATCTCAGTAATTGAGGATTTTTACAATTGAAATGGGAGCATTTAGACATGTGGATAATATTTTTTAACATTTCAAGCAAAAATGACCTATTATGTACATGGATGGATTGGGCTTTATTTAGGCCAAACTAATGGATCCAGCCTAGCCCATGGAACTCAAATAAAATCTGGTTATAGCCCATACCATGGAAGATCATCTTCTTCCTTAAAATTCCTTCATGGCTGACGGCATATAGTGAGAGAAACCACCATTTGTTGTATTTTCTCTCTCCCAAATCTTCTATAAAATCCCTCCAAAATTAATATAAAATAAACCTGCATCATCCAAAAGTCCTAAGTCCACCAAGAATTCAAAGAAAAGGGAGCAAAATTGCTAAATTCACTACTTGAGTGAATAGTAACTCAAGTAAGAGAAAATGCTCAAATTTCATTTTTTATTTTTAGTATAGTTAATTTAGGCTAATTTAATAATTACTATGGTGTTAGAATTTCTATTTGAGCTATAGGTAATTTTCTAAGAATTTTATTAAGTGAAATTGGTGTATGTTAGGAGAAGAAACACCAAGAGTGAGGGAGCCAACAAGTCCAAGTCAAAGTGGTGGTGACAAGGGTGGAAAAGTACCCTAGGTATGTGGAATACCATAACTTTATTATGCCTTGCATGTGTATGCACTTTTGTGTTATGTTACTTGTATGGAAATGGGGAAATTGGCATGTATGCATGTGTTTAGTTAATATGTGGATATAGGTATGTAAGTTGTAGTAAATGAAGCTGATATGTGGAATAAATTAATAGAAAATGGCATGTGTGTGTATGTGCATGGATGGCCAAAATTATGGCATGAATTGTGCATGGTGTGTATGCTTAAAAAATGTGTGTATTTTTAATAGAATTGAAGCTTATAAAACATGAGGCAAAATGACTAAAAACTTAGATTATTACTTGTTAAAAAAGTGTATTTAAGTTAGGTAAAATTTGTGTTAAAAATTTAAGTAAGTTAAAACATATTATACTAAAGGGATAATGTGAGTATAATTAATTGAGATAGTATTAGAAATTAGGCTTCAATGAGAGGAGAAATGGAAGGCCTAAAGTGACAAAAAATGATCAAATGAATAGTGTCAGTTGCAGAAACTGACTAAATGAATAGTGATTTTGCAATAATGGCAAAATCATAATTTAATGTGAGGATTAGACATATAATGACATATTGAGGATAAAATAACATTAAGTATGGTTAAATTTAGGTAACGGCCCATTAGTTAGACGCCCACTAGATGGTTGACCAGTTAACTAAGGATAGAGCAGCTACTAGGTAGTCGGTCCTTCTAGGATCCACTACTGTGTGATGGTGGTTTTGAGACTGTGCAATGCTTTGGCATCCTATATGTTGTGACTGTGGATATTGGGAGTGGTCTATGGATGGGTCCCTGCTATCCACTTCTATGTGATGCTTCGCAGATATTGAAAGTGGCCTACAAATGGGCCCCTGCTATCGAGTGAGGTAGGTGCAGCTACCTAGGCCCTAAAAGTGGGCCACTGCACAGGATAGTCCCGCTATCTAGTGTCTTTAAGTGTTGTCTTTCTATAGGCCTATAAATAGATAAAGTAAACTGTAATAAATGATGCATAAATTGGATAAGTAAATAACTGATTAAGTACAAATGAATGAATGAACCTAATATCTTAAGATGACCTTGTTGTGTGCAGAACCTTGTATGTGCTTGTTGCATAAGACATAATATAATTATGTTATTCCACCATTGAGTCTAGTACTCAGCATATCGGTGTTCCGATGCACAGGTCATGAGTAGAGTACGGGTCAACATCAGACATCAACATCAGTGTAGCTGTCCTAGTCTTTTGGTATATTTCTTTTCTATTGAATTAAGTATTTATAGTGTATTGCACTCATGTATGTTTATAGTTAGTGTGGGAAGTAGGATGATGTATATTAATGAAAAGAATTTAGGTATGTATATATAGTACTTTGCAATGAATGGTTATTTTCTTGGTGTGCTTCTGTGTGATGATGGGTTTATGGCCCTATGTGTTATGAATATGATGATTTTGTGTTATTGGCTGATTCTGGAGGACTAAAGGGTCCAGAGCAGGAATAAGGAGGGTTTATGAATTAGAAGTGTGATTTCTTTACAGGTTTAGTTGGGTTAGGAACCAGGGCAGTCGGTATGCTGCTCGAATTTCTATAATTATTTGGTCTTGCTTGAGGACGTTTTTAACGGAACAAAATGGGATAAAAATATAGACTAAGTGATTAGATTCAGATATAGAACATGTTAGGTCAATATTGGTCAAAGGTGGATAGAAGTTAAATGAGTGACCCCTAGGAAAATCCTAAGATGGGTGACCCCAGTGGAAAGTGACATGCTCTGCCCGTTTCAAGTAGAAATAGGTAGGGGGTGTTACAAAAATGGATACTAACCTGCTAAGAAAGTTTCCAATAGGCTTTCCTGGATCAATTAATAAAGGCTATTGATTTGTAATAAAATAATAGGAGTAGTGCGCAATTTTTAAAGACCATAAAATTATTGCATACGTGTAACACCCCTTACCCATTTATATAGGAAATAGGCAAGGTGTGCTACTCCTTGCTGAGGTCACCCATTCTTGGATTTCCCTAGGGGCCTTTCATTTAACTTCTATCTAAGTTTGACCAACTTTAACCAATCTACCCTTTTCTCTATTTCTGATTATTTATTCTCTTATTACTACCTATTTTAGACTGTTACAACATCCTCTTAGGGCTACCAGATAATTAGGTAGCATAACGGCTGCTCGGGTAGCAAATCCCAAATTAACTTGCAGAAAAGAACACTTCTAAACCCAATTCCCATCACTTCTTCTTTTTAGACCCTTTTGGTCCTTTAGGTCACAATTAATACCAAGCATCACACATAATAAATAGAACAAAAGGTCCTAAACCCATCACATCATAGTCATTCATAAGCAGATTACTATTAACAAGAAAAACTGTACACATACATGAGTTCTCATATATCAGGTTAGTTTGCAACCTATAACCCACTCTAGTCTAATATACATGAGTGCACTCTATATTAACTCAAAAGAAAGGAAAAAGACAAATAGACTCGACAACAGCAGTAACACCCCTTGCCCATTCCTGAAGAAAATACGCAACTTCCCGTGAGGTCAACCATCCTTGGATTTCCCTAGGGGCCTTTCGCTTAACTTTCTCTTGCATTCATCCTATTAAATCTAGAAATTTCTTTTAATAGCTCCTATGGTCTGAGGTAATACTGCTAGGCATATGATACTCACATGCCTGATCTTATAGCCAAGCATTAGCCTAGGCTATTATTATAGCTACAAACTCATTTTCCTACTGTTAGGGTTTACTGTGTCAGCAATCAAGTATCCTAACACCTAATTACCCATAATAACATGCACAAGTGCCTCTAACTACTATGCCATATAATTCAATGATATAAGATCATACTTGGACAGTCATTGGCTACACTACTGATTGTCAGCATCACCTATTCCCAAATCTACCACCTGTGCATCGGACACTTGATATACTAAGTATGCACTCAGTGGTGAATTTAACCAAACATAACATGTACTTTATCATATGCAAGCACACAAGAATTTACTATAAATATCTATTGAAGATTTCCCAATCTTTTTACTTACACTTCCATCTATGATTATCCATTAGGTCAATCATCCTAACATTTCTCCAATTCAGGTGTCCTTACCATGTTTAAATTATAGGGCTAGTACTACCTAACCACTTCTTTTATATTCAATTATTAGGTATATACACATAGGTTACTATCTATTATTTATATCAGATAATTTCTCTTTGAACTTATTATTTCACAAGTGATTTCCAGCACATTTACCAATTCATCAGTTTTTATTCTTTTAAATAATCTCATTAAGTTCACATAAGTTTACTTGATCTCAGCCTTTACAAATTATTCTTGGGTCTTAGTACATTTACTCATAGCTTATCTCTATTAAAGTAATTTATGCCTTAGATTTCTTATTAATATTATTAAATCTTTTCAAGGTCTTCTATTTATCATTTATCCCCACAGGTACAGGAAGAACTCCCAACCATTAGATAATGGGAATCACAATATGCAGTGGCCCCCATTTTGGGCCTCGGCTATTGCACCAACCCAGTTCGAGAACTGAACAAAAGACAAAGCTGTACAATGGCTCACATTATGGACCTCGACGTCTATATACACCCTTCGTTTGATAGCAGGGATCCATCCGTAGACCACTCCCAATACTGGACTAGCAAATAGTAGGGATCTATCCGTAAACCACTCCTAATATCTGCAATCATACCAACAACAACAAGGGTGGATAACAGGGACCTATCTGTAGACCACTCCCAATATCTACAACTAGGTAGCAGGGACCCATCCGTAGACCACTCCTAGCACCCAGAGCATGTAGGCTCAAATCAATACTCGACGGCTACATTTGCTGTACATAGGCTAGAATCCATACAGACTCAGCCTCTAGCAGCTGCTAATCCATAGTTGACCGATCAATATATCTAGTGTATAACAACCAGAAATCCCCCAGATACCCTTTCAATTATCATTCATAATCATTACACACATTATCTGGTTTATCCCATATAAAATATTTTATTTTCAGTACTTCTCTTGGTTCATTTGTTAGTTAAACACCATGCAATATTCTTTAACATCATCAAGTTGTCATGTTCTTGATTCTGGTTCCATTCTTGTATCTCCTATTTATCTCAGCTTCATATGTTCCAAAGGATTCTATTCTATGGATTTTATTTTATTCATTTATTACATTTCATTACAATAACTTAGTTCCCACTTTTTGTAGCTTATTCTCATCATTACTGTGTTTACAGAAATATTCCCTTTTTCTATACTGTCAACTAATTTAGCCATCTACTTTATGGAATTCTTTACAACGATTACTCTGTACCCATGTCTTTTAGTCTATATCACTTTCAAATCCCTTTTTGTGACCTAAAGTACCCACAATGTTCATATATTAATTTTCCTTAAACTTTATCCACATATTACTGTGCATTAATCAATTCTCTCTTAGGCTCTTAATTTATTCAGTCTTTTTTTCAATAATTAATCAGCTTTTCAATTCATTTTGGTTCAGCTAGAGTTAACTAATGGCCTTTCCCATCTACCATAATTTTATTCTACTTATATTCAATCTTAAAGACATAGATTTTATTTTATTTCATTCGGTCATATCTTTCGGACAATTATAGGTCATCGTAATTCTAGATAGTTATGGGTCCTTTTCGTGTAAGGACTACTATTCATTTGGTATCCTTTTTCTCACCAATCCATTAACCTAATTTATTCTCCAACCACCTCAATCCATTATCCTTAATTACCTTACCCCATCCAATCTTTACACCTAACTTATGATATAAAATCATTATTTCCATTCTAAAATTCTAACTAACATTTCTTAATTAAATTAAATCTTTTTATGTAATATTTTCCATTTTTCCATTTTACATTTCATGCTTCCATGCCTTTTCACTACATACATCATTCATGTTCCATATCTTATTAATTCTCCACATAACCATACCATTTCATCATCCTCACATGTCATACATCATAATACCATCCTGCTCGCACATGCCAACCAACCATACATGCCTACTCATGCCATGGCATACATGACATACACATAGTCATACATGTAACACATACATACACATCCCTAACATCTTGTCTCCCTAAGTTACATCTCCTAATATGAATTACACATGCACACATACATGAATAGCCATACAACCACAACTTTTATACAAGCACCCACATTTCCATCTCATGTTTTTCCTATCATGCATGATAAGTTTCAGTTAAATTTACTTATAGCGGACTCTTTGCCATGTCCAAGCTACTCTAGAACCATTGAATTCCTCTTCCCCCACTTTGAATCACCATTTCCAACATTTCCATAATAGTCTCAATCTTTGAAAATTCTTACAAAATTACACATAACTTTAAATTGAAATCTCTTTTCATGGATGACATCTACACCTCACATAGTATCTAAGAAAAATATGAAATTATGAAAAGAACCACTTACAGATGAATTTGGCACTATTCATCAAATGCTCAAATCTCATTTTTTGGGCTTCCTTTCTTCATTCTATCACTTGGAATTACTTTAGGGGACCATGGAGGTTCTAAACCATATAACTTTTGTGAGTTTTTATGATGGGAGGAGAGAGAAAAAACAACCAAAATGGTGGAGAAATAAAGGGAAATAACGTTGGCCATTTTATGGAGGAGAAAGGAGAAGGCCTCTTTTTCCCATTCTATCCATACACACACATGGCACCTTATGTGTATAAGTGAGGTGGATGGCCACGATTGCGCCACGTGTCGATCGGACAGCCTAAATTAATCCAATTTTGCTTTTAAGTTTGAAAATTCAAAATAATTTCTATAGATCTCCAAAAATCATTATTCTAGTATCAAAAATTCTCAATTAAATTCATTAAGGGTCCTGCAAAATTTCAGCCCGAAACTCGTTCAGGAGCTAGGGTTACTATTCATCCTATGCCATTTTTAATCTTTAAAAATTCATAAAATATTCTCTGGACCTCCAAAAATATTCATTCTAGTTTTAAAAATCCTCGCTTAGTGTCATGAAGGCGCATGTAAAATTTCAAGTCAAAAGTCAATAGTTGACTTTTTTATACTATTCACCTGCCAAAATAAAATATTTCGAAAAAATATTAAATGACCTCAAAAAATTATAATTCCTTCTCCATCATACTCAATGGAATTTTTAAGGTCCAGGGTATGATATTTTTGAGTCTGTCTGAGCACTTTTTGGAGCTGTCTTGGCACAGCCTCATTTTATCTCCGTAAACACTAGTTCTTGACTCGAAATGATTTATTAGTTCTGCTAAATGTTTAAATTCCTTCATTTTACCCCCTTTTAGGCCGGTCAAATTTTTATGGCCAATATGCCAATCATTAGACTCGAAATGATGCTCCGCACCATAGGGAACATCCCTCGAGCCTAAAAAGCACTATTCATAAAATATTGGCTTACGGGCATTACAAGTCTTTCCCTCTTAAGAAATTTTGTCCTCAAAATTTCCTATAGTTATATGATTAGTTGCCTCAACATTTTGTTACTATGCTTCTGTCCTTGTTTCTTTCCATTAGGGTTACACTCTTGTACCCTTATGCACCTAAACTTTACAAATGTATCTCTAATGCAGTACTGGACAACTTCTCTGGTTTGAATTTTTCTTAAGGTGGTTGGAATTTTCTCAACTTATTTCCAATATCATCACTTTTCATTTCATTACTCTTTTCTTATTAAAGAAAATAGGAGACTAAATACTTTTACTGCTCCTTGCATTTCCACACTCTAGTCTCACTGATAACACCAAGTACTATTAAAACATTCTTACATATTCACCTTACGTCAATCCCTTTTATTTAAGTCACACTATTCACACTATTGCATCATTATTAAATATAACTCTATAATGTTACTTTAATATCTCCACGTAATACTTCTACTTAGCTTTCTTACAATATCCTTCCTTAATCAAGCTTCCATCTAACACCTTTAAATGCTAGGTGATACTCTTCTTATTCTTATTTATTAACATGGTCTTTAGATCCTTTTATCTTAATTTCATCTTAACTAACTTCCTTGTTCATCTGACATATAAGCTATATGATTCTTGTCTCGTCTCACATGTAGGCTGTATTATTCACCCTTCATTACTTGCTCCAATTAATTCATTTATTCATACTTTCCTTCGTTCTAACATCTCAAGGCACTTTAGCATCTAGATTCCTTTCAATACTTAATTGTTTCTCTTTTTTCACTTTATCATTCTTACAAAAGTTACTGGTTTACTAGCCATTCAAGTCACTTCCCCTCTTAAGTTCCAAAGGGGTAAATTAAATATCTATTTTTATTATGAACCGTTATCACATCTTTTATAATCTCATTTCTAGTATCCCTATAGGATCCATGCCTTAATATCTAAATCCTTTCTAGGTTTGCTCAGTAGTATCAGTACTAACTTCTATCTTTTCTCTACTCAAAATTTCCTCATTACTCTCTCTTTATTATTATCACATTGTACTTCTCTCTTTACCTTCACTTTGTTAAATCCCTTCAATGTCAGGGCTATCATCATGCCATGCTCAATTTCCAAAACCCATGCATAGAGTTTTTCATCATAATGAAAAGCATGTCATGTATAATGCAAGTATGCAAGTGGCAAGATGCACCCTAAGCTCTACTATACAATGCCATACAATTGCCCTAAGGCCAGTAATCAATGTATCAAAGGAAAATAATAGCTCTCATCTTTAGGGACCTTGACAATCAAATCCTATCTTCAATCCTGCTATAACTCTCACACTACAATGTACCTTATGCGTCATTTACTAACCATCGATGTCTCACTTCTACTATTACACTTTCAACTTCATCAGCTCTACCTTCTTGCTTAACCCATATGTTTCTGTTGCTCTTTAATCCAGTTATCCTAGACTTGAGTCTCACAATTCTCATACCTCTCACGATCTGGTAACAACTTCTAAACTATAGGCAACTAAATTGCCTTATTCATAAGCCATTTATTTTTCTTTCTCCTAAGTCCTGGGGACATTCAATTTCACTAGGTATAATAGGGTAATCATTCTTTTCCTCATTGCTAACTTTTGAATCTACTCTACTATTTCCATTCCCTAAGGTTCTTTTAGGTTTCTTTTATTCTTTACATTAGCTTCCTTACACTATCATTTGTCTCTCAATAGATATTCTAAATCTAGAAAGTATACTAACTTCTTATTACTTTTTATCAATACTTTATTCCTAATATTTAGCTAGTTTCTACCTTTCCTTTCCTATCAGGAACCTTATTCACCTTATAATTGCCTTATAATGGTCTTACAACCACCATACAACACATAAAGGTGTTATACTCTCTTCTTTAAATGTTTCTATTCTATGTTTGCTTGCGTAACCATACCATCTCTCCGTACTATCTATAGAGCTTAATACTCCCCTATTGGTGCACTGTTGCCTTTCCATGGCTTCATTAACAACATTAAAAAACACAAATTTAGAGGAAAAAGGATCACATGGAGTCATAACACCATTACTTTAGCCCGCTATTTTCTATCCCAAAAAGTTCACATAGCTATTTTATCAATTTCATATCAAAAGCCCTCAATTACCAGCAGTGTAGCAACTATCCATATCCTAAAATTCCAAAGGCACTCATGCATTACTGTCTAGAACCACTTAAACCCACTCTAATACCACTAAATGTAACACCCCCTGCCTATTCCCAAAGAAAATTGGCAAAGCGTGTTACTTCTCATGAGGTCACCCATCTTTGGATTTTCCCAGAGGCCTTTCTTTTAACTTTCTCTTACATTCATCCTACTTAATCTAGAAATTTCCTTTGACAACTCATATTGTCTGAGGTAATACTACCATGCATATGACACTCACACACCTAATCTTATAGCCAAGTATTAGCCTAGGCTGTTATTATAGCGACAAACTCATTTTCCTACTATTAGGGTTTACTGTGCTAGCAATCAAGTATCCTAACACCCAATTACCCACAATAACATACACGAGTGCCTCTAACTACTATGCCACATAATTCAATCACATAAGATCATACCTAGAAAGTCATAGGCTGCACTGCTGATTGTTAGCATCACATCTTCCCAAATCTACCACCTACGCTTTAGACACCCGATACGCTGAGTATTCACTTTGGTGAATTTAACCAAATATAACATGTACTCTATCACATGCAAGCACACAAGAATTGACTACTAATATCTATTGAAGATTTCCTAATCTTTTTACTTACACTTGCATCTATGATTATCCATCAGGTGAATCATCCTAACATTTCTCCATTTCAAGTGCCCTTACCATGTTTAAATTATAGGGCCAGTACTGCCCAACCACTTCTTTTATATTCAATCATTAGGTATATACACATAGGTTACTGTCTATTGTTTATACTAGATAATTTCTCCTTAAACTTATTACTTCACAAGTGATTCTAGCCCATTTACCAGTTTATCAGTTTTTATTCTTTTAAGTAATCTCATTAAGTTCACATAAGTTTATTTGATCTCAGCCTTTACAAATTATTCTTAGGTCTTAGTATATTTAATCATACCTTATCTCCATTAAAGTAATTTATGCCTCAAATTTCTTATTAATATTATTAAATCTTTTTAAAGTCTTCTATCTATCTTTTATCCCTACAGGTTCAAGAAGAACTCCTAACCACTGGATAATGGGAATCACAATGTGCAGTGGCCCCCATTGTAGGCCTTAGCTACTGCACCAACCTAGTCTGAGAACTGAATAGAAGACGAAGCTATATAGTGGCCCACATTATGGACCTCGATGTCTATACACACCCTTGGCCAGATAGCAAGGACTTATCCATAGACCACTCCTAATATTGGACTAGTAGATAGCAGGGACCCATCCGTAGACCACTCCCAATATCTGTAATCATATCAACAACAATAAAGGTGGGTAGTAGGGACCTGTTCATAAGCCACTCCTAATATCCACAAGTGGGTAGCAGGGACCTATCTGTAGACCACTCCCAATACCCAGAGCATGCAGGCTCAAATTAATACTCAGCGGCTCTATCTGCCATACACAGGCTAAAATCCATACAGACTCAGCCTCTAAAAGTTGTTAATCCCTAGTTGACCGGTTAACTTATCTAGTGTATAACAACTAAAAATTCCCCGGATTCCCTTTCAATTATCTTTCATAATCATTGCATGCATTATCTGGTTTATCCCATATAAAATATTTTATTTTCAGTACTTCTTTTGGTTCATTTGTCAGTTAAACACCATACAATATTCTTTAACTTCATCAAGTTGTCATATTCTCGATTCTAGTTCCATTCTTGTCATTAATTTCATAAAATTGTCTGTTGCCAACATTTCCTATTTATCTCAGTTTCGTATGTTCCAAAGGATTCTATTCCATGGATTTTATTTTATTCATTTATTACATTTCATTACAATAACTTAGTTCCCACTTTTTTGTAGCTTATTCTCACCATTACTGTGTTTACAGAAATATTCCCTTTTTTTGTACCATCAACTAATTTAGCCATCTACTTTATGGAATTCTTTATAACAATTACTCTGTACCTATGTCTTTCAGTCCATATCACTTTCAAATCTATTTTTGTGACCCAGAGTACCCACAATGTTCATATATTAATTTTCCTTAAACTTTATCCACGTATTACTATGGATTAATCAATTCTCTCTTGGGCTCTTAATTTATTCAATCCATTTTTCAATTCATTTTGATTCAGCTAGACTTAACTAATAGCCTTTCCCATCTACCATATTTTTATTCTACTTATATTCAATCTAAAAAGACATAGATTTTATTTTATTTCATCCGGTCATATTTTCTGGACAATTACAGGTCATTATAATTCTAGACAGTTA
>CANXYI010098027.1:0-14208 GCA_948208565.1 Hura crepitans
GGTTTAAGATTTTGATTAGGTAACAAGGCAGCCGTTATGCTGCCCGAATATTAGGAATTGTCTGGTAGTGACAGAAGAAGAAGTAGTGGAAGTACAGACACACCTTGTCCGTTCAGGGTGAGCGGGTAGGGGTGTCACAACAAAAAATTAGGCTACATAACAAGTACCCGAATGATATACCAAAAATTTTTTCAACTATTAAAAGCACTTTTATAGACAAACAATCCATAAACCTATATCTGAACCATTCTAGCCCCCCAAACAATAGCAACACATATCAGATAGATATCAAAATTTCATACATAGGGCCTCAACCAACAATTATCAAGATTACAAGCAATCCAAACAAACATAACACCTGTAATATATATCACATCTAGGTTTTATGTAAAGACATAGTAGCTTTTAAGCATGCTAATGTAAACTTATAGGATTTACATGAGTGCCACTACTAAAAGAAAAACATAATTCTCTTTACCCTTAAACACTTGTATGGCTACATTGTACGATCATTGAGGCTGGCCTACTTATCATTGTTACCTGTTTACCATGACATGGGTACACTGAGTATAAAACTCAATAGTGAATTTAAACCATTTAAAACATGTCATATGCATTACTACACACATGCAAGCATAAAATAATAGTCTAGCTATAGTGTGTGAGCAATATGCCAAATGATTAATGCCATTCAGATAATATGTCATATTCTCTTCAAATTTACCAAAATGCCACTAGGGTTTATTTATTAAATTTACTATAAAAAATTATCATAAATTAATTTAAATTTACATTTCTTCTATTTTAAGTCCATTTCATTGGCCCGACTAGATAGACGACACTTACAGACACTGGACTAATAGGGAATTGAAAAATGTGCAATGGCCCAAATTTTAGACCCTGACCACTACACTAGCCTAATATAGCTATAGGGATCAGTTCATAAGAACTTCCCAAAGGGCAAAAATACTAAGTAACAATGCATAGGGTTCAGTCTATAGACCTCCTAATTGCACTTGATCATGTCAAATAATTCCTCTGAGTTTGCCCAGTAGACTAGTGCAATGGCCCCTCTAAGGACCTTTGTTGTTGCATCGGCATAGTTTGATGTACATCAAAAGTGCTAGCAATAAAGAGTGTCTACCCTATAGACTAGTGAAGTGGCTCAATTATAAACCTCAACCACTACATTGGCCCAGTCTGATAAATAGACAGACTAGCCACTGCCAATCCCTAAGTTGACTGGTTAACCCATCTAGTGGGTGTCTAACTAATGGTTCATCTGACTTCATTTTAAGTTTATTTCTTTACTGATCAACTTTTTATAATATTGCAAGTTGAAAATTAGATAGTTAAAATTTTTATTAAATAGTCAATTTTTGACCTGGAAAGTTACAGGTCATTTTTAGCCCTGTCGGGTAATTATGGGTAAATTTTTCTGCAACATTTTAACTCATTTATGAAGGCTTAATTAAAATCATCTTAAATAAAGTTTAGCTCATTATTTTGGTTCAATTATTTACATGCTAAGCAGTTGTTTCAATTATAGTCCCAAAATCATTTTTAACGAGAAAGTTATAGGTCATTTTACATGTTTGCGATGGCTATTTTAGGTTCATTTTAGGTCCTTCTTCAGTGCCAATTGCACTCATAGTCATGCATTTCCATAGGCCTAAAGCCAAGCTCAAATAAGTATGTCAAATTGCCATACAATTGGATATGTCAAATTGCCATACAAATGGCTTCTATGCCAACTTACATGAATATCACAAATTTGGTCACTTTAAGGTACCAATTTCATGGCTAAAACTAGTCCATTTCCAAATCCATTTTTCATGCCATTTCAAGTTTATTTTTCAACTTTTTATCCTTTAAAAGTGTCCTATAACATATTCATTTCATGCCATAATAAACATGCACATTCACCTAGATCATGCAATATAAATAATGCCACATTCATGTCGTAATTGTCAAGCCATTACACACGCATGTGCTAGCTAGGCCATACCTCATTTTCATGCCATTTTACCTTGCAAAGCTCTTGGCCAATAGCCTTAAATTGCCTCACACATGTTTTCAATCACATTTAAGCACACATGTACACATTTAAACATCACACAAGCATGCCAACACATATATTATGCCTTTGCCTTTCAATCTAAGCCAACACACTCTAAGCCAACACACACTATGATCATGCCTCAACCACATTACACATACACACACACAAGCTTTATTTACTAATCTCTTTACCTACACCTCATATGCCACCAATGGCAAGCCATATACCATGACATATGTCGAGTGCACATGCCTTACACTTAACATACCCACCAATCAACCTCATGGGCAAATGAAAGCATATACCAAAACTCATAATTCTCCCTACATACACATACATTTTATACATCTTTCATGTCATATACCTTAAATACCATGCCATAACACCTTAACAAGCTATACACACACACACACACCCTTGCACAAAGCTCTCAACTAAAAGGACATCTTGCCTTTCCATACATTCCTTTCTTAAAATCAAAATTCCAATCATGCCTTACACATACCATTAACCTAGGCACATGCCTCAATCATTAATTTACACATATATGCCACCTTTCCTACCATTTCTATATAAGAAATCCTAACCTATCACATACAAGTTCCATCATCCATGCTTTAAATGGCTTAAATTCACTTACCTCCCTATTAAAGGAGTTGAATGCTTCACTTTAGGCTTGAAAGAAATCACCAACACCTCACTTCTTCTTTAGCCTCCATTGACACCAACATTACCTTTAAAAATCCACTAAAAATCACACACTTCCAAATCAAATTCTAAGCACATAAGTGTTTTTAGAATCATCAAATCCCCTAGGAAATAAATTAAAAAGGGCTAAAATACTCACACATCAAAAGTTGCCCTTTTAGTCCCTTTAAATGTACACCTTAATTTCCTTGATTTTTCATGATATCTAGGGACTTCTATGGCTTCCAACACCTTTATAAATCAGTTCCTAACATAATTAAGGGATTTTTGGTGGCAATAGGTAAGGGAAAAGCTTGCAAATTGAAGCAAAAATGGTGGCTTCCAAGGGGAAATGGCATCGAGAGGGAGAAAGGAGAAAGAAGAAGGAAAAGGAAGGTGGTGAGTAGATATGGCCATGTGGCCACTTAGGTTGCAAATGGGGTCTTATATAATGGCTCAGGTGGTATGGATGGGGCCCATATACCACTTGAGAAAGCTCATTTTTGGTAGAAACTTTAATGAATTTTAAAAAATCATTCAAACCTCTAAAAATTTTCATGTTTATTTTAAAAATCCTTAATTTGTCCTATTTAAAGGCTCATAAAATTTCATGGCCAAATTCCACCGATAGGATAGTTAACCAATTACCTCGATTTATGTGTAAAACCTCAAAATTAAGAAAATTTGCAAATGACATTGGAATTCAAAAATTCTTTCACTAATAGACTCAAGGGAATTTCTAACCTTCAGGGTATGGCTTTTTTACATCTGTCCGAACACATCTTGGGTCATTCCTAGCCCAAATCCATCTAAGCCTATGACCTATTAGATTATATCCTAAAATAATTTAGTGGTTTTATTAAATCTTTAAATTAAGTTAATTTTATCATTTTATGGCCCCTCTAGGTTTCATGATTAGTACCCCTACCTTGAGCCTCATAAAGGTGACCCTGCACTCAAAGAACACTTTTAGACGTCAGTGGTACTGTTCACAATGCCTCGACTTATGAGCATTACAAAGTGAGTTATTAAAACTCATACATATAGATGTATGTGGTCTAATGAGAACACATGTTTATAGAGCTTTCTTATACTTCATTACCTTTATTGAAGACCACTTATGATATAGGTATTTGTACTTGATGAAGTACAAGTTTGTATACTTCATTACCTTTATTGAAGATCACTCACGATATGGGTATTTATACTGAATGAAGTACAAGTCTGAAGCTTTTAAAAATTTCAAAGAATTTAGAAATGAGGTTGAGAAATAACTTAGCAAGAGTATTCAAATTCTTCGATCTGATAGAGGGGGTGAATACTTAAGTTAAGAATTCTAGGTTTATCTGAGAGATAATGGCACCTTGTCTTAGTGGACTCCTTTATATACACCATAACATAATGTCATATTTGAAAGGAGAAATCGAACCCTACTATGTATGGTTCAATCAATGATGACTCTTATTAACCTACCTATGTCCTTCTAGGGGTATGCATTAGAAACTACTATTTATATTTTAAATAGAATACCATCAAAGTTAGTTAATGTTACATCATATAAGATATGGTATAACAAGAAACCTATTCTTTCACATATCAAAGTATAGGGATGTCCTAGTTATATTAAGAGAGTAATGTCAAATAAGCTTGAAACTAAGCCTAATAAATGCTTATTTGTGAGGTATGTAAAGGAAACTTTAGGATACTACTTCAATCATCCTTTAGAACAAAAAGTGTTCATTTCAAAGCATGTAGTCTTTCTAGAGAAAGAGTTTCTCTTGAAATACAATAGGAGTAAAGTTAAACTTGAATAAAGTTTAAGATCCATAAATTAAAGTAGACCAACTAACTAATCCCGATTCTATTACTCACATTGATGAGGTAGTAGAAGAACCAGTGGAAATACAAGTTCCTAAACAATCTACTAGCATTAAGACTATTCTAAAGAGATACAGACTTCTCATGGACCAGGACAAGAAAGGTACCATAGTAGAGGACTATAAGCCTACTAGTTATAAGGAGGTTTGAAAGAGTTTAGAATTAGACTTATGGCTTACAGCCATGAAATTTGAAATGTATTCCATGTATGATAACAAGATATGGACCTTGGTTTATCCACTTGAAGGGATAAGTCCTATTAGGTGAAAATAGGTCTTCAAGAAGAAGATCAACATGGAAGGTAATGCGATTACCTATAAAGCTTGATTATTAGCAAAAGACTACTATTAAAGACAAGGGATTAACTTTGATGAAAACATTTCTCCATTTGTAATGCTTAAATCCATTCAAATTCTACTTGCCATTAATGCTCATTATGATTATAAGATCTACCAAATAGATGTAAAGATAGCTTTCTTCAATGGAATATTATTAGAGGAGTTGTATATGACACAACCTAAAGGTTTTACATCTAAAGATGGCAATTAGGTCTGCAAGCTTCAAAGATCCATTTATGGATTAAAGTAAGCAACAAGGAGTTAGAACATCCATTTTGATAAGACAATCAAAGAGTTTGGTTTCTCACAAAATATGGATGAACTATGTGTTCACAAGAAGGTTAGTGGGAGTGCAATCATTTTCCTTGTGTTATTTATAAATGACATACTACTAATAGGAAATGATGTCTCTATCCTCTAGTAAATAGATCTCTATAAAAGATCTTAGAAAAGCAACCTACATCTTAGAGATCAAGATCTATAGAGATTGATCTAAAAGGTTGCTTGTTCTTTCATAGTCTACATACATAGACAAAATGCTAAAGAGGTTTAGCATAGATCTCTCCAAGAAAGGTTATATTCCTATGTTTCTAAATCTATGTCTCCTAAAACACAAAAGGACAAAGAGCATATGAGTAGGATCCCATATGCTCCAACTATAGGATCTATTATGAATGCAATGTTATGTATGAGACCTAATGTAACATTTGCTCTGAGTGTCAAGAGTAAATTCTAATATAATTATGGAGAGGAACATTGGATGACTATCAAGAATATCTTTAAGTACTTAAAAAGGACTAAGGATCTATTATTGGTTTATGGGGAAAGTGATCTATAGGTTAGTGAGTGTACAAATGCCAGCTTTTAATCTGATAAGGATGACTATAAATCTTAATCCAAATATGTATACATTATGTGTGAAGGAGCAGTTGTTTGGAAGAGTTCCAAATAGGATACAACTGTTGATTCTACCATTGAAGCCTAATACATAGCAGCTTTTGATGTAGCTAAGGAAGCCATTTGGATTAAGAAGTTCATTACTAAACTTAAAGGGGTTCCAAGTATTGTTAATTTGATACCTCTGTATTGTGATAACAATGGGGCTATTACATAAGCTCGTGAACTATAGCCTCATCAATGGTCTAAACATGTTCTTTGGCACTACCATCTAATTAGGGAGATCATGTGACACCCCTCACTCAATTTGGTAGCCGAATTTGAGTGAGAGATGGCATATTACAACACCTTCTACTTAAACCATTACTAGTCAAAATAAGAGATGGCACCTTAACTAATTCAACCATTATCTATTTGATACCCTATTATATGCATATATCATGAGCATCTAGGGCCTATGTGTAGCTTTGAAACTAGTGTTATGAATATAAGTGTTGAAGATTATATTGCTACATCTTGAAAAAAAACTAGTAGCATAATGGTTGTCCGATAACATGTCCTGAATTAAACCTATGAAAGTGACACTTCTATAAAATTCCCAAACTCAAACTCAATCATCTGGGTCCTCCTAACCCTTCAACCTCCCCCATCAACACATAGTATCATCAATTATATCTTAGTCACAACAAGTATTATAATTTCAATATCACATTATATCAAGCATACATCATATATTGCTAGTATTTAACTATTGAGTTTATATGAACAAAGTGCTCTAATAAGCTACATACACATATAGATCATTATACTAGACCCATACCTTACATGCATACATATGAGTGCCACTAACTATATTTACATCACATTAAGAGATATACAAAGATAGACCAACTAGGAGGTCGTCTGGGCTACACTATTGTCTCTAGGCTAGATTTGAAATTGAACCTATTTATAACCTACACATCAAGAAAGAACGATGCACTAAAGATAATGCTTAGTGGCGTATTCAATAAAATATACACACACATGTACAAGTAATCATGCCAAACATGTAATTTCATGACAATAAGTCATATGGCAACTATATGATTCATTTTAAGTTGTTATGTTATTATTATCTGCTAACACCCAATTTATGTTATTCATACATCCTAGTTTATTATGTGTGACTTCTATTATGATTCTATATTTACTTACCATATGCAAATTATGTGTGGATCATTTAAGACAATTAATTCATCCCTTTATGGTTGTTATTAAGTTTGAGTTATTTAATCAAGTTACAATTATTTATTAATTTATCCAATTATGTGTATGTAAGGGTTTATTATCCACTTATTAACTTTTGTCCAACTTTTAGCTTATATCTAATAGACATATATCCAACTACTAAATATCGAGATCACATTATACTCCGTGGCCCTCATTTTTTACCACTATGCTGCTACAGTAGCCTGTTATATACAATGGTCTTGTTAAACCTCTCAGCAACCGCACTGACTTAAGACCATGTGCGGTGGTTCTATTAGACCTCTCAGTGGCTACACCCATATGAAATAACCAAATAACATATAATATCAATAGGGATAATAAATCAGTGTGCAATGGTCCTACTAAACCTCTCAGCTGCTATACTTCCATAAGAATATGTGCAGTGGTTTTGTTAGACCTCCCCATAGCTACACCAGTATGAAAATGCAATCAAGTGTAATTAAGTATCAAAGTCATCAATATCAATGACACTGAAGTGTCTTAGCGGCTGCTGCATCCCTTAATTAATCGATTAACCTATCCAGCAAGCTGTCTAACACATATGGACCATTATCTTTCTATTTTCATCATTTATTATTTACATGGTTTATATTCCTAATCTTATGCTTGAATCAAATCATGTATTTACTTAGTAATACTTGTCAACATTACGTCACATATCTTATGTCACAAGTCTCATTATGTATATTGCCATTTCACATCATGACAGTCGTATTACCATTTCATTTCATAAATTGTCATCCTTTATTTCTTATTGACATACCACTAATTAACATTATGGCATCATTACTTATTATCACTAATGTATACATGTACGTATATCATCACTATATATGTCATTATACACATATACATGTTTCATTAGTTTTACAATTTACTTAGAATTTGAGTCCTAGTGAATTGCTGCTTAGAAAATTTTAATTAAATTAAAATTCTAATTGGGTTGGAATTTTATTTTGTTGAATTATATGATAATTATAATCTTAAATTTATTGTGGTTAAAGTTAAATTTAGAAAAATTCTTTCAAAATCAAAAATTATGGTTTTAACACTTACATGCTCAAATCCTCTTTGGAATTGGATTCCTAATAAATTTGGATTCTAATATTTAATTTAAATTTGAAATTTTAATGTGATTAAAACTTTGAATTAAAATTAAAAGATTGGATTTTATCCTAATCTAGTTGGATAAGGGTTATCAAATTGGATATGGATAAGAATCCTAATCCTGATCAGTTTCTATTTGCAAGAAATTAGATTCCTAGTGGATAAAAATTGTGAGAGTTTTAATTAGATTATAATTCTAAGTGGATAAGAGTAATAAATCAACTACAATTCTAACATTATCCTATTCAAATTAGGTAAATATTATCCATTTTGATAGGGATAAAGTTAAGGATAAGGATAAGAATTCAAAACTGGATTATTTTCTAATTTAATTGGAATAAGAATTCTAAATTGAATTTATTCATAATCTTTTGATTGAATTAAAATTATAATGGGATTAGAACTCCAATTTATGTCGAGTAGATGTAATTTATTTATCTAATGTGATTAAGTGATTAAATTACATGTTTAATGTTGATTAAAACTCCATGAGTATAAGTATGCATAATTAATTGATCAAAAAAATGAATTGGAATAGTTTTATAAATTGTAATAATGATTTTGAAGTTTTATGCATTAGAAAGCATGTTAAGGCTATATGTTTTGGCATGATTACTAGTTATTGACTATGAATAATATGATTAATCATTTGTATGATTAATTTTGTTTAGGTAAATTGGGCTTACATGTCCCAGCCTTTTCTCCATTTCCATTGTATTTCTCTTCTCATCTAACTCCCATAACATGTAATATGAGGTTTTCTATAAGAGAGATTGTAACACCCTCTATCACTCTAATTCTCCCTATAACTAGAATGATGAAGTGTCACCATACAATACTAGGCCCTGAGATGAAATTTTGGTAGCATAACGGCTATCTAAAGGCTTATCCAAAAATTTTTACCTCTAAAAAGACACTTCTATATCATGCAATAATCCTCCAATAATCACTCAACATCTATAACAACATCAAGTAAGCAACACTTACCTCATGCCATGTCAGTGAGTTTGTCACTCCTTATGCATCTGAAGAATACAACTAAACTCCCCCTTAAGAAAGGAAGGGTTCAATGGGGACACTTTTAACCTGCATTTTAACCTTTTATACCTTATGACACATCATATATTTATCCACACACACACATTCTACAATCCTTATACTAAATCACCCTTATTTTATGACATGTCATGCATATAAAAATATACATTAAGAAATAATCTGCTTTATTGTTTATTGTACATATGAATTTTTATCCATTAATAAATGCTAAGGGTTGTCAAGTAGCTGTACTATCTAGAAGTGCTAAGACTCTAGGCAAGGCTACCTTAGGGAGGGTGTCCATCCTCAGCATTCTCCTATAACCTACACGTCAAACTAAAAAGCTATGTTAATAGCCTATCTTAAGAGAGACTAACATATTTACCTTTCTAGAATTATTTTAAATATAGTTGAATACGTACTTGAATGCATAGTGAAATTGGGTTGAATCATACTTACAGGTCTTAGGAACTCCTTATAGGTAATTACAGAAGTGTGTTACTATTATTACAATTTCTATTTTCTATCATAACTTGTTAATCATACTTACTAAAAATACATTCTAATTACATGCATATAAAGGTTTTATTCTTGCTTAATAGCATGTATCTCTTAACATATCATGTATATTTCATGTGTTAATGGCATGTATCCATTTAGCTATTGTTACTAGTCACTATCACTTCCCATTTGAAGAACTTTATGTGAATAGTTATACTTGAATATTATGTATATATATATAGCATGTTATGATTCATAAATCTTGTAACTATAATTCTAATAACTTATGCTTATCTAGTGTCATGATGTGTTTCATGATTTATTTTGTATCTATGTCATACTATGACTTATAAATCAAGTGTTTGTAACTCTAATGACTTATGCATGTGTCATGTCATAAAATGTTTCCTAATTCTTAATTAATTGTATTGTTGTCAGATACTAATGTTTCTTAAATTTAGCATAATTAACATAAATATAGCCATTGGTAACTCATTCCCAGAATGAACTTAAGGAATGGTAAATGGGCTTAAAGATTGTAAGCTAAATATGGTGACAAAGATGGGTTCACCTATTGCCCTACCACCTCTGTACTATAAGTTGAAAGATATTTATGGCCTCAACCACCATCAACTATGAATAGCTCATATAGAACTAGTGCTAAGTTGTAACTATCATAGGTCTATATAGAATCCCTCTCTAACATGCCAAAGATATGCTAACCTAGATTCTATAAGGTTCACCTTAGGCTTTTTTATAATATTCTATGTTTTCTTTAGTTTGTTACCATGTTAGGTTCATTTTAGTGGTTCCTATGCACATACATATTCTAGTTACTACTACATTCTCTTATTGTTGTTTCTTAACAACATTAAGCTTATAGCTTAGTATTCATGAGTTGTATACAACTTGTCATACTATAAAAACTGGCATTGATGGTGCTTTTAATATGAGGGTTCTTATCTGATAAGATCTCCTTAGCCTCATAAAATTGGACTTTATATGTTTTTGTCTGGGTTTTTCTAATGTACTATATGTATCTCATGCTTTTGTTTTTTTTGGTATAGCTCTATTCAATTATTAGTAGTTAGTGGTAGCTTTATAGATATACATCCTGCATGACTAAGGCATTCAAGCACTAGGTACAAATGAATAACATATCACAAGCTAATGTACAACTGGTATAATACATGCACTATAAATAACTAATACAAACGTGCCACTCGTGCTTATATATTTAAGTGTGTGTACATGATTAATATATTTCACAAGATATGCCTTGAATGAGTGTATAAAACATAATTGCTATTAAAGACAAGTTTACTAGGATAACTATAATTAAATAGCTTTATAAGGTTATTTTAACTTGTGAAATTAGAAGATAGGGAAGTACATACCTTGTGTTGAATAAATGAGAATATCTTGAGCATGGAATTAAAATTATAAACAAATCAATTAATGTGTTTATAAAAGTTTACATGTATATTAATACCTTCATTTATTACCCAAAAACATTTATACTCATAATTATTTATCTATAATTAGTAAACTTACTTATACAATTCAGGTATATAACTAATCTCATATCTAAAAACCTTTGCTACTCACTAGAACATGGTGCTATACTTCATATGGCTAACTGTAATGCCTGAAAATCTTGAGGTTAAGAATAGTACTTCTCAACACAAATCGAGGCACACTGAAGTGACCAAGTGGAAGTATTAATTACAATAAAATTTTAGGTAAAATTTAAAGTGAAAATGAAGTCGTTTAGATGGTTAAAAATGCATATAAAGTTTTTACAGCAATTTTTATAAATAGTGATCTAGTGTAAGTTGAACCGTAAAAATATTTCATTTTTGCTCAAAATGACTAAGGATTGATACAAACTAATACTCAAATATTCCAAATAGTCTATTGGCATTGGAATTAGAACTTTTAAATGTCAAAAACAATTTTTATTAAATTGGGTAAAGTTAAAAAGTTACATTTTTATTGATTTTTCTTAGTTTTCAAGCTCAAGTTTTTAAAGCCTTATAGGTCTTGGATTATATGATTTTAGAGGATTTAAATGGATGTTAGTTAAGGGTGTGAAAGAGGAGAATTGGATTAAATGGAGAGAGGAAATATGTTAAATTTTATCTTAAGTAACACATATAAATATGGTTAAAGTGGATTTAAAATTGGTCAATATAGGAATAGTAGCATCTTCAACCTCTACCTTCTTTCTCCTTAGAGCCGATGCCTCCCTCCATGAGAGCTCCTCCTCATTTTGCTTTCCTCCCACACTTTTAAGCCCAAATTAACTTATTCAATCCCTAAGATCAAGCCTCCATAAACCCTAAACACCATTTATTGCAAGAAATTCAAGAAAAATCAAAAGATTTTCATAGATTGAAGAATGAGTGAATAGTGACACAATTTTGATTAAGTAAGAATTTTTGGGTTTTCATATTCTTCTAAGGTTTGTAGGATGCCCAAGAATATGTTTATCAAGTTAGTTTTTAGTTTTAATGCACATATGATTTTATACAGATTTTTTTGTAACGAGCATGTTCATGTTTGTAGAGCAAAGTGATAAAGGGTGGGGCAAAGGCAAAAAGAAGGCCTCATTACATTTGAGTGCTATATTTTGACTTAAAAGTGAGTGTAAACAAAGTAAAATGTGTACAATTTGTGTATGCACTAAACATAAATTGTATGTATATATGTACGAAAGTGAGTTGCTTAGTATTTAATGGTGTGGAATTCTTATAAATGTTGTTAAGTGATTTCATGAATATGTATTAATACCTTAGAAGTGTGAGAATGATATAAGATATGCCCATAAGCATGATGGTTAAATGGCCTATAGTTCATGTATGTGTGTGTGTTGTACATTACGCATGCTTATGAGGTTATATGCTTATAAATTATGCTATATGTTCATGTAAGCATTTTATGATTCACAAAATGTGATAAACAAAAATGTTATATGTGCACATAAATGTATGGCTAAAAGGTTTCTATTGTGTGTGCCTTTGATTTTATGGTGACCAATGATGATAAATGTGTGTGTTGGCTTAAGATAATGTTGAATTGTGAAAATGGTTATGTAGATAATGAGAATGGCTAAAATTTGAGTAATGTTCCATGTTATGACCAAATATTCTTTATCATATGCCTTAAAGTATATTACATGTAGTTAGCTTAAGTATTGGTTTATGAGCCATAATGATATTGAATGTGTATATAACTAATGGTTACGAAAGTATTTTAGCATAAAGAATGAAAGTATGCTAATTTATGCTAATATAGATAAACAATATGCAAGTATGTGTATGTTATTTTAAGCTATCATACTTTCTATGCAAAGAAGAGAATATGGCTCTGATATGCTAAGGTGGCCAAAATCTATGTTACATATGATTAAAGATGTAATGATCTTGATTTATGGTAAAAATGGTGTATATTGTAAGGCTAAGTATATACATGTGTTTGTAACACTTTGATGCTTTGATTTGGTTATGTATCTTAATTATTTAAGAGGTATATATTAGTAATAAGGTTTGATTTTCCCTCGTTTGGTCTTATGTTGACCAAACAACTTTTAAAATCAACTTCAAATTATTTTATGATGGTAAAACAAAAATAAATATGGTAATGGCCCATAGAGTAAACAACCTAGATAAATGGGTTGACCGATTAACTAAGATTTTAGCAGCTACTAGGGTACTTTAGTACTTCGCTTTTTGGTCTTTAGACCCACGCTATACTTTCCCTTTGGGTCTATATTGGTGGTTGACCTTTAGGTCCAAGCTATATTTGACCTTCAAGTCTATACTATGTTCTCGTCTTTAGACTTATATTGATGACCTTTATAGTAATTGGTCTTAATAGCCACAAGTTCCTATTATCTATTAGGATTTATATTTCCTTTGGTATAGGAAATATAAAAAGGTTAATATGAATCTAAGTTATGGAACTTAATAATTGTGCACATGAATTGTTTATTTCATGTTGATATGGTAGTATTGATGAAAGTGCATGTTTAAGGTGAGTTATATGCTTATATACACGATTATAATTTTTTCATTAATATTTATAGGGCTTATGTATATTATTATAATTATAGTATTTTTCCTTTATGCATGTGAGCTTGAATGTGTATGAGCCTATTACCTTGATTGCACTGCTAGGCATTCACTAAGCGTATCAATTTTATTTGCGATGCATAGGTAAAAGAATCAGATTAGAGTCAATGCCTCGATAGCTTCTATAGAATAAGAGAAGAATATTTTTTGGTATAGTCTTATGGTTTGGTTGGGGCTCTCGACCCTTTGTGGTATCAGAGCCTTGTTGCTATTTTTCTGTAAGAAATTGTTATAAGAGGTAGAAACTTCATCTTAATGGCAGAATCTGAAACTGAAAGTAAGTCTGAAGCTCTTT
>CANXYI010098078.1:0-15859 GCA_948208565.1 Hura crepitans
GGAAAGGGGTGTTACATTTTAAGCATGAAATAGTACCTTAAAATGGCCTAACTTATGATGTTTATGTAACTTGGCATGGAATCCATTTGTATTGCAATTTGACATACCTATTTGAGTTTGGCTATAGGCCTATGCAAATGAACGAATATGAGTGCAATTGATACTAAAAAGGACCTAAAATGGCCATCGCAAAGTAGAAAAATAACCTATAATTGTCCCATTAAAAATGGTTTTAGGACTATAATTAAAATAGTTGCTTAGCATGTAAATAATTGAGCTAGAATAATGGGCTAGACTTGATTTAATATGCTTATAATTATGCCTTTAGAAATGAGTTAAAATGTTATAGAAAAATTGACTTGTAATTACCTGGTAAGGCTAAAAATGACTTGTAACTATCCAGGTCAAAATTTGGCTACCTAATAAAAATTTTAACTATTCATTTTTCAACTTATAATATTATAAAAAGATTATCTATAAAGAAATGA
Organism: Hura crepitans; assembly: GCA_948208565.1. NCBI lineage: Eukaryota > Viridiplantae > Streptophyta > Magnoliopsida > Malpighiales > Euphorbiaceae > Hura > Hura crepitans. Next base: position 489 of record CANXYI010098078.1, read on the forward strand.
ACTTAAAATGAAGTCAGATGGCCCATTAGTTAGACACCCACTATATGGGTTGACTGATCAACATAGGGATTAACAACTGCTAGATTGTTTTTTATCAGACTTGGTCGGTGCAGTGGCCAAGGTTCATAATTGAGCCACTACAATAGTCTATAGGGTAGACACTATTTATTGCTAGCACTTTTGACTATATGTTAGACTATACCGGTGTAGCGGCGAGGGTCCCCGGAGGGGCCACTGCACTAGTGTGCTGGGCGAACATAGAGGAATTATTTAACATGATTAGTGCCCTTGAAAGGTCTATGGACTAATCCCTATACATAGTTACTTAGTATTTTTTCCCTTTGGGAGGTTCCTATGAACTGATCCCTATGGCTATATCAGGTGGGTGCAATGATCAAGGTCCAAAATGTGGGCCACTACACACTTTTTAGTTCTCTCTTAGTCTAGTGTTTGTAAGTGTTGTCTATCTAGTCGAGCCTATGAAATGGACTTAAAATAGAGAAAAATGTAAATTTTAAACAATTGAAGATAATTTCTTATGATAAATTTAATAATTAACCATATGGCATTTTGGTAAATTTGAAGAAAATATGACATATCATTTGTATGGCATCAATCATCTAACATGTTATTCATATAATACACTTGGACCATTATTTTATGCTTGTATGTGTATGTTAATACATATGCCATGTTTTAAATGGTTTAAATTCACTACTAAGTTTTATACTCAGCATACCTATGTTGTGGTACACAGGTAAAAAGGATAAGTAGGACAACCTCGGTGATCGTGTAGTGTAGCCATACAAATGTTAAAGGGTAAAGAAAGTTGTTTTTCTTTTAGTAATGGCACTCAAGTGAATCCTATTAGTTTTAGGTTAACATGCATAGAAACTACTATGTTTATATATAAAACAAAAATGGCATGTATATAAGCAGGTGCTGTGCTTGTGTGGATTGCTTGTGGTTTTGATAACTATGGGCCTAAGGCTTTGTGTGTGTGATTCTGATATCTATATGATATGCGCTGATGTTAATAGGAGGACCAAAAGGATCCAAATGGATGTTGAATGGATTATTTGGCTATAGAAGTGTTTTTAATAGGCGGGAAAAAATTTTGGTATGTCACTCGAGTAGCAGTTATGCTGCCTAATTTTTTACGACTTGGAAAGTGTCTATAAATAGTTTTCCTGAATCTATCATACCATGTATGAATATGATTAAGAATTAGACTAGACATCTAAGCAATAACTAATAGAGTTCTAGAGTAGTCCATGAGTGTTAAGGAGTCTATCTTTAGAGAAATCCTAAGATGGGTGACCTATCAGGAAGTGCATTACCTATCGGGTTTCTTCAGGAATCTGGTAGGGGGTGTCACACATGAAGTAACTAATGCAAAAAAATCCCTAATCTTCATAGGAAGGATCTGAAGCATAATATCGAGATTTAACTCCACCTTGAATCTCTTGTAATGCTCCTTCTTAATAGTAATAACACCTTTGGTGTACCTACTGAGTCTGGCAAACTCCTTCTCATACTTAAATACTATTTTGTTCTACTGCTTCAAATCCATAAACTCCTACCTCTTTAGATCCATGTAATGCTTTATGATATATTTCTTCTTGAACTCTTTAAGAAAGAACTATCATGTCAAGACTTTTGGAGCCTTAGCCTCTATAATAGTCTCCCACCATTTTAGAGCCTTTTCTAATACCATAGAGGTAGCATAATCTATACATTCCTCTAGAGCACATCTCAGCTATTGCATGATCTGTAGGGTCTTGTCTAGCTAATACTTAGCTCTGCTAGATCCTTCTTACTCATCTCCCTTGAAGAACTCAACCCCATTCTTGATCATCCTCTCTAAATAGCTTTTATGTATAGGATGATGTTTCTATTCTAGATGAGCTGGCAAGGTATTACTGGATGAATAGTAGCAATAGTAGTAGATGCTTGATTAATAAACTACATTATCTACTAAAACCAAATAGGCTACCCCTATGGGCCTTGTACTGCTTGTCTAGCATCACTGAAGTTCAAAGACTCTACCTAGGCTACTTCTTATGCCATAATAGTCAGAGCATGGCTCTTAACCTCCTCATCATCTCGAGGTATACTACTACTTATCTTGGATATATAGGCAAAAGAAATAAATTATAAGCCTCAATACGTATAATTTAGTGATGTATACTTTAAGACTTCTATAGCACTCTTATGTAACCCATTGGTTTCCAATAGCTTTGATACCACTAAATGTGACACCCATTACCCATTTCGTACATTGGACCAAAAAATGAGTAGCATGCTTTTTGATATTCAAACTATTCCATGAGAGAAACCCATTTAAATTATATCTTTTCTTTAATTAAAACATTATTTCCATTTTCAAATTGTAAAAATGGCGAATAATCAAAAACACATTTTATGAGGCGTACTAATGAGATTATCATGTTAAAAATCTAACAGTATAATGGTTGTACTAGGATACTTTCCCAAATAGTAACATATTAAAAAGCACTTCTATAATATCTTACAACTCATCCCAACTCAAACCGAGTCCATTTAACCCTCTCTTATCAACATAAGACAACACTTTCAAGTATGCATGAAAAACATCCATCATACAAGTCATGTAAACATTTGAATACTTTTAAAGAAAGTTTAAATCATCTGTTAATAAGAAATTACAAAACATAATTACAAAAATTATAGATTAGGCCCAATCCGTCATTTTTCACAAAAATGCTATCTAATTATGTACATCATAAAAATTACACAAAATGAGATCTAAACTACCCAAATGGGATACTTCATGATCTCCTATGCTTCTAAGGCTTTAATTCTAATCTTTGTCCCTTTTACCTATGCACCACAAACAACATAATGCACTAAGCTATCGCTTAGTGGTGTATTAACCTTAATGTATGATTATGGCATACTCATGTAATAATGTCAATGCATATGAAAATTCTATCAAACTTATGGCAATAATAAAATATAAGCGCAAGCATACCAAAATTATATGAACATATCTTGAAATGCACACACATATTTGCATGTTGATACAATTAGAATTCATAACATTTCATAATTTATCCATAATTGACTTTTCATCAACAACATTATTAATTAATAACCATTGACTACAAAATTATGCCAAAAGCAATAATAATATCATCACAAATCTTGAATAACTAATATCACAAATTTTATTTAATATTGAAGTTTAACACATGCCCATACCTAAAAGACAACTATTCATACATTGGATAGTGGGACATGGCCCGAAGCAACAATTAATTCATAGATCATTCACAAAACTTGAAGGTTATTACTTAAGATTTAAATCCAAAGCACAAGACCCATAATTCAAAATCTAGACATAAATATCATATGCAAACTCAAAGCCCATGACACAAAACCTGAAGTCCAAAATCATGACTCGAGATTAAAGATTGCTCATAGGCTAAAATTACATGCATAGATGCCTAGCAACTGCTATCATTCCCTAGTTGACTGGTCAACTAATCCAGGCTAGGTTGTCTAATTGTATGGGGCATTATTAAACTCATTAATTTTACTATTTGATATTAATGTTATTTTAACTACATTATTTTCTCTTTAAGCAAGTCAACATACTTATGTTTAATATCTTATCATATTTTGGCCTTTATCCTTATTACCATGCTCATTATATGCTTAAACATGTTCAATGTTTCATAAACCCCAAATGACATATTCCTATAGCATGAATTTCAAGTTCATCAACTCAAAAAACACATGAACCATAATTTTCATGTTAACCAATAAAGCTTATCACACCAAGCAAAACATGAATTACCATATACACCCATAATTTGAAAACTTAAGAATACTTACATAACCATATACACCCATAATTTGAAAACTTAAGAATGCTTACATAACCATATGCACAATAACTTAACAAATAAAACATGATTTTAAATTGATTCATACCAACACAAACATTACATCATAATCTTAATGTCCACTATGCATTTATTAATCTTATGATCTAACACACACAACCAAATTCATACATGCATTGAAAGACCAATTTTGGGCCCTCCTCAAGCATACTCATATATTCAAAGTTTTTTATTCCATCTAAATCATTATTAACACATTTCCATCCATAACATATGTATATTAATAAAATTAAGTAAAACATGCATTTTCGATGTTCTATAAGCCAGATATATACATATCCTCCATATGAGGCATTCTACCTCTACATACCCATACCATTACACATTCATTTTACTCTTACATCATGCTTATAACAACATATACATATCATGCCATGCAAACTTCCATTATACATCACGTTTATTACAAAGCATTTATTATTCCATAATGCAAAAATCACATTAATGCTCAATCAAATGGTTAAATCACATATAAGGTGAACATACATACAACAATAGGTTGTAATATAATCTTGAGACTTGCTTAAACCTTCTCATTTCCCTTAGATGCTCAGGTTGCATTTTCTTCCACGAATACAAGCAAGCTTAACTAAGAAAATTTGCAATAAATCAAATATGAATCCAATAATTAAAATAGGCCTAAAAACACACTCTTGGGCACCTGTAGAATGTAGGAAAAATTTCAATTTATGAAAACTCGTACTCGATCAAAAGTTGTTTACTATTCACTGGCATGGAAAAATTACAAAATCTCTCGATTTCTTTCAAATCTCAAGCCATAAACACTAGCTAAAGGTCATGGAGGTTGCTCTAATAGATTAGATCATGAATCGAGGGAGAAATTTATGGGAAAAAAACAAAAGGAGGAAGGGGGAGAATAAGAAGTGGCGTTAACCACAATGAAGAAGGAAAAGGGAGATGGGCAGATATGAATAATGATTCTAGCCTAAAAAAATTGCCCCTTTTATATGGTCTATTGTGTGGCTAATATTAGGCCACTTAAAATCAAAGGGCCAAATTAATTCTCCCTTAAAAGGCCTTTCAAAAATTAATTTTCCACCATTTAAACCTCAATTTCCACCTCTTAAAAGTCTAATAATATTTTGAAGTATTATTCTTAACAAAAATTTGCATTTAAAAAGCTTAAAAATCTAATAAAAAAATGTAATTAATGAACTTAACCCAATTTAGTAAAAATACTTCCCTATATTTAAGAATTTTGATTCCAGTGCCATTAGACTATTTTAAATTTTTAAGTATTAGGTTGCATCAATCCTTGAATTTTTTTGAGCAAAAATAAATATTTTACGGTTTAGCTAAAACTAGGTCACTATTTACGTGACATTGCCGTAAAATCTTATTTTGCAATTTTAACAATCTAAATGACTTTGGATTGACTTTAAACTTTGCCCAAAATTTTTTATGATTAATTCTTCCTATTAGTTTAATTAGTGTGACTCGAGTTTTAGGAAATACTATTCACCTTAAGAAGTACTTTTCACAAGTGTTGGGATATTTGAGATGTTACAGTACAAGGTGTAACATAATCAATAACTATGAAATAGACATTATGAGGATGTAAGAATGAGAATAGTTCATGAGAAAAGTTGCGTAAATATTTATGGGATGATAATGAACAAATTAAACATTGTCACATAACTGAACATGACTGAAGAGAAAAGAAATATGGAGTAATAGCCCATATTAGCTAGACTACTTACTATATAAGTAGATCGGTTAACTAAGGAGTTCATAGTTACTACGAGTTTTTGTCCATAAGGATTATTGCCTTATTATATTGTGGGTGCAGCCACCAGTGTTTAATGACAGCCTGTACATTTTAGGTATTAAGAGGTCTGCACGGACTAATCCTTGCTACCTAGGGTGTTAGGAGGTCCACATAGACTAATCCCTATTATCTATGGTATTCGGAGGTCTATATGGATTGATCCCTACTACTCATACTATTTTATGTATTGGGAGGCCTATATAGGCTGATCCCTACTACCCACTGAGATTGGGATTTTAGGAGGTCCACCAGGGTTGATCCCTACTATCCCTTTTATTAGGAGGTCCAGTAGGACTAATTCTGGCCATCCCAATATTAGGAGGTTCCCCGAAACTAATCCCTGCTTAGGGTGGATATAAGCAAGTGCAACTACTATATTGTATAATATGGGCCACTGCATGAGTATATATCCCATTATCTAGTGTTGAATAGTTATCTCTTGAGTATAGGCCTAAAATTATGATGCATGGTATAATGAAGGAAATTCTATGATAACAAAACCCTAATGAAGAACTTTTAAAACTAAAGGCACAATGAACCTATCAATCTATTGAGGTAAAGATAAGAGCATAGTTAGAAATAGACTAATTACAATAATGTACATAGTGGAGATAAAGGTAATAAGGTAAATTAATTATCAAATAATCTAGTACAATATAAGAATAAAGGGTGACTTACACCATATGATTATAATAGGCCAATCTGGAATATGATAATGATAAAAGAGTGTAATTTAAATAAATACATAAGTGGTAGCATAAGTGTGAAATTAAGTAGATAATGAGTAGATAAGAAACCTTGAATGCTTGTGTGACATGTATATATTATGCAAGACATATTTTGTTAAATTCACCACTGAGTGTATACTTAGCATGTTGGTTTCTTAGATGCACAGGTGTTAGATGATAACTAGCGACATAATATATATGTAGTTCTGAGAGTCTAAGCACTGACTCTAAAATAAGATTTGCTCTACTGGTCCTTAGCCCGCACCAAAAATAATATTTCTGTCTAAAATGCTACATTCGTCTTATTGCTTGAAGCTCCTTATAAGGTAAGATCTAAGGCTTCTATTTTTATTTATCTTCATTCATTCATTCATATTGTTTCTGTAACCAAAGATCTCTCGAGATTAATCAACATATGAGGTGGTTCTATGTAATCCCCACATCAATTATACGAATAGGTTAACTTTTTGTACTATTTTTGTCATATTTGATCACTCCTTAAAATGATGTAATCATTCTAGAATTGACACTTAAATCGTACGGACTTATCCTAATGTATAATAAAGTTTTCACATACTTATTATTTGACTATGTGCATAGTATGTAGTCTGTACAAACCTTTGTTCAATAGCAGTCTTATGTTTAACTTATACCCTATCCTGATATGTTCTAATATATGATATTGATATGTCTTTATGTCTTTATAATGTCGTGTAATCATTCTGCTTCATAATGTGCATGTCATTAAAATTTTGAAACTAATGTATGGTTTGCATGGACTCTCTTCCATAAAGATTGTAGTATGTGGGATGTATGTTTTGCAAATATGTATTTCATGTATGGCCTATATGGATTTGTGTCTTATATATGTGTATCAGACATCTCAGTCCACACGAACTCCTTTTGAAGAGGAGTGTAGTTCATACAGACATATGTTTTGAAATCTAGTTCTTATGAATATTATCATGATGAATTGAGGTTCTCTTTTGTATGATTAGTTTGTCATTTTCTTAGTTATAACCATTATTTGAGCATGTAACATATTATTCACATGTTGTTAATATTCAGTTTAGTGCTATTATGAGGTCCTCATAGACCATAGTTTGTGTTGCTAATCTCTTTTCCCTTGAGTTGTATAAGAATGACCATTCTTATGGATAAGAGATCAAGATGGGCATATCATTTATGACATGTTATAGTCTGCATGGATATAGACTAGGATTTATAATGAGTTTGCACGAACTTACCATCATAGAGACGGGGCCAAATAGTTTATTCCTTATTTGTTTATTTGGTTTTGTACTTTTTATTTTTGTTAATTATTTTTTATTGTAATAGATCATTTAATAGCTCATTTTACATGCCAAAATGACTAACCTCACATTTATTATTTTCTACATAATTACTTGGTGTTTTCTTAACAAAATGGTTTTGAGTTTTCCTTAATAAAAGTCACACAAAAATGTATTTTAAAAAAGGCAATCTTCTAAAGATAGGCAATTACCGCCAATTGCTATGGAATTATGGGTAGTTGTTAGGTCAAACAACAATTAATCAATGACTCGATTTTTGGATATTCATTTATGCTTATGTTTATTGTACATTCTTAATATTGTAACTTATTCTATATGTGAAAAGGTGACATGAATGCTTTCACTAAAATGCTTGCTTACATGACATAGGATTGATAAACATTAGAATATAACTAAAGGTATATTATTAGGGCATAAATAAGATTTGATTTTAAACCCTTTTTGGGCAAAAGATTAGTGGTCTTGGTGTAGAGCCAGGTGGTTACTCCAAACACTAACTACCTTGTCCCCAGTAAAACAACAAAAATTTATAATATAGAAGATTATTAAAGTAATTAATGTTGTAAGGATGAGCATGTATGTGTATTGACATTGGAATTTGAAGAGGCATTATATGAAATGCCTAATGTGGGCATGAATGAATGATGGCACTACTTTCTAAAGAGTAGCTAATGGCCTAATGATGTGCAATAAGAATTTTTATGCATTCATAAGAATAAAATCATGATATGATCATGCTAAAGGTAATTTAAAACTAAAATGTGTATGAATGATGATGCCTGTTAGTATAACCCCTCACCCTATCTAGTTACCACACTTAAGTGAGAAGCGATCCACAATTGATATCAGAACAAACTTTATTGAGAAACCCGTATAAATTTAAAAAATTTTTAGAACCTTCTAGCATTCATGAAGTTTTTAAAACTTGACTTAATAAAAATCTTTTTAGAGTTAAAACAATTGTGAAATCATCATGTCAAAAATTTGGTAGCATAATGGCTATATTAGGACACTATCTCTAATATGAATAGTAACTTACAATTTAAAAGCACTTCTATAATTCCGTCAACACTTAACAACACTACTTGATCCTTTTGATTAACTCAAATATCTCAACAAATATTCTCAATAAACCATACATCTCAAAAGCATAAACATAATAAGAAACATCATAAGTAGATTAAATGCGTATTACAAAAGTGGATATGTGTTTGTGTTCCTTCCTTTTTAGGGCCGATCAAACCGAAACAGCCGAAAACTCGACCTAAATCTCACTTCCCAAATCCTAAAAGATGAGACAAAAATTAGAGGAATCCCAAGTCGTTCCTATTTGATTAGCCTAGAAAAAGCAAGTTGGGCACCACAAGGTAGGACTCACCACCTAACTAGAGTTGGGAAATATCTTGTAAGGCCAAAACTAAAGTGGTTCAGAACCCTACTCTTATTTATATCTCAAGTTAATATAGAAATTAGATTTGAATTTATAATATTATCCTTTTTCTCAAGCATGTTTTACAATTAAAATAAATCACATATTCATGTAAGAGGAATCACAAAACATATTTATAGAATGATAAATAATGTTTTTGAAGTTAAAATATCATACATGAAATCGGGTGATTGATTGTCTTGAGAACTTTGGTTCTCGTACGCCAATTTTAGAAAACAAAGCTTATTATCATTACTTTTATTAAGAAAAATCAAAACCTATTTTATTAATAAAACATCAATTAATTAGGTACAAAATGATTTTGATTATTTTTGCAATGTGTAAAAATCATTTTCTAACTATGACAACATTCACGGAATGTACAGGGAAATAATCAAAAATAAAAATAGATTACATGGCCATTACCTAAAATACAACCAAATAAAAATAAAAATAAAAATAACATTTGAAATGTCCTAAAATACAATCTAAATAAATAAAATGAACATCAATAAAAAGAATAAGTAGAAGAAAATAAAGGGCAAAAAAAAAAAATAGCAAGAAAGAAATAAAAATAAAGGGTCAGTAAAAGGCTACTTCACCAGGGTTTAATGGAATGGCAAAAAGAAAAGACAATCAGGTCCTAATAAATCAAACAACTCACATCACAATAAAATGAAAATGTTAGTATTTAAAGTGAAATAGACAGATGAACAAAAAATAAAATGAAATAGACAGTCAAATAAATACAACAAAAATATTATACAAAATAAGTTATCATATCTGACTGGTAGATGGATAAAATTGAGAGAAAAATAAAAGAAATAGAAAAAAAAGGTCGGTCAACCCACCGTGTATATTTGCCTTCAGAAAAGATCTCAAAAAGATTGGAAAATTGAGCAAAAAATCTTCAGAAATTACAAAAATAGTGTTTGAAATGTGTACTTTAAGTTTCTGGTGAACATATCTCAAGAAACTGAGGTCAGTTTTAATCTATTAACATCCTTTTTAATCTATCAAAACTAGCTTGACACTTATCGTCCCACTCGAACTTCACATCCTTTCTAATCAACCATGTCAATGGAGCTATAATCATCAAAAAGCCTTTCACAAACATCCAATAATATCCTACAAATCCTAAGAAACTCCAAATCTCAGTCATATTCATAGGAGTATTTCACTCTAACACAGCTTTAACCTTGCTTAGGTCCACTCTAATACCCTCAACTGAGGCAACGTGACCTAAAAAGGCTACTTCTTCTAACCAAAACCCACATTTACTAAACTCGGCATATAACTACCTCTCTCTTAAGGTCTGTAATACAATTTTGAGGTTCTATTCATGTTCCTCCCAGGTTCTGGAATACACTAAGATGTCATCTATAAGCACCACAAGAAATTGATCCAAGTAAGGCTTGAAGATCCAATTCATCAAATCCATAAAGGCTGCCGGGGCATTAGTGAGCTCAAATGGCATCACTAGGAACTCATAATGCCTGTATCAAGTTCTAAAGGTAGTCTTAGGGATGTCACTCTCCTTGATCTACAACTGGTGATATCCTGACCTCAGATCTATCTTGTAAAAGATGCTGGCACTCTATAACTGGTAAAAGAAGTCATCGATCCTAAGCAATGGATATTTATTCTTGACTATCACTTTATTAAATTGCCTATAATCAATGCATAACTAGAGCGACCCATCTTTCTTTTTCACAAACAATATAGGTGCTCCCTAGGATGAAACACTAGGCCTGATGAAGCTTTTATCTAATAGTTCCTATAACTGCACCTTTAACTTTTTTAACTCTACTAGTGCCATCTGGTATGGTGTAATGGATACTAGATTCATGCCAGGATATTTCTCAATCTTGAAGTCCAACTCTTCATGTAAGGGTAACCATAGTAACTCATCTGGAAACACATCAAGAAATTTAGACATGACTGGTATCTAATCAAGGCTAGGGGTCATGGTACTAATATCTACCATAAAAGATAAGAATGCTTCACATCCCTTTCGGATGAGTCGTCTGGTTGTAATAGCTAAAATGATGTTAGATAGAGGGTCTCTTTTACCCATAATTGTCACCTCTTACCCATCTATATTCTATAAACTTAACCTTTTTCTCTGATAGTCAATCACTGCTTTATGTTCTTACAGCCAGTCCATACCCAGTATGGCATCAAACTCATGAAAAGGAAGTTCTATCAGATCTATTGAAGAGGTCTACTCATGAATTATCAGAGGATAATGTCTATAAACTGTGTTCACCATCACACTCTGCCCATTGAGTTACTCACTTAGATGTCTAGGTCTATAGACTCTGGCTTTAATCCCCTATCTCGTGCTTGTGTTGTGCAAATATAAGAATGTGTTGATCTAAGATCAATTAAAGCTAATACTAGTGCATCAAATAAAAGGAAAGTACCAGCAATAATGTCTAGCGCTTTAGCTTTCTCCCGGGCATAGATAGCATACTACCATGCTAGAGCTCTAGCCTCTGAGCTCATCCTCTGACTGGTGCTTGACTACTCTTATCTCTACTGCTTTAGTCCTCTGCTATGTGTTGCTACGTCTAAGCTTGGCTCTGTGCCACCTCTGACTATCTCTAAGAATAATCCCTCTGGAAGTGATCTCTAGATCTATACATGAAGCACTCTCCCCTTCTATACTGCTAGCACTGACCCTAGTGTCTCCTCTGCCAACTCCCATATGTTGAAGGTGCACTTTTTGCTATGGACATCAGAGCACTCGAGGTCTATTATGATGGTCAAGGCCTAAGAAGAAAAGCTTGACCAAACCTCTAAGATAGAGCCTATCTCTGGGATTGTTGTCCCGACTATCTCTTAGACTACTGACCAAGCATGAGGTCCCTCTATCTCTTGCCCCCTCCTAGGGTTGAACTAGTCTAACCAGTAGTGAAGGTTCTCTTCCTCTGAAATAACTCCCTCTTCTTTTGTAGCATGTCCTTTATGTCATATGCTATAGCTACTAACTTTGAAAAGTCTCTAATCTTTGTAGTAGTAATCTACATCCTCAGCTCAACATTGGGGCCTTTTTTGAACCTTTTGCACTTCTCCTCATTAGTAGGTATGAACTCCACGACATATTTGCTCAAACGAATGAAATCATTCTCATATTCTGATACCAACCTCCGCTCCTATCTCAGATGAAAGAACTCCTACCTCCTCTTGTTCTTGTAGGACTCTAGAATGTACCTTTTACAAAACTCCTTCAGGAAGAACTCCCATGTAATCTCTATTACTACCTTCCTCTTCTTTATTGTATCCCACTAGTGGAAGGCTTCCTCTTGTAAAAGAGAAGTAGAGAACTTCAAACACTCCTCTATACACTTCAATTACTCCAAAATCCTTATAGTCCACTCTAGCTAATACTCTGCCCTCGCAATATCATTCTCCCTTATACCTAAGAAGTCCACTACTCCTATTTTCTTCACTCTTTCCAAGTAAGTCTTCTACAGTGCTGGCAGAGCTAGTGGAGGTGGTGCAGGAACTAGAGCTGGTGGTGGTGGTAGAGGTACAGTAGTATGTCTCAGTAGCTCTACAATCTGATACAGTAAGGCTGGAGAGGCCTGAGCCTAAGGCTGTGGCTGAGGTGGTGGCTGGTGAGTAGAATCACTTAGCTCTAGTGTAGCTGCACTAACCTATATCCCATGGATAGTGGTAGGAGCATGACTAGCCACCTCTTCCCTTTGCTTGGCAGGGTCCATTCACTCAACATATATAACTATACAGGAAAGATTTATCAACTTCATGCAGTGTAGCTTTAACCCAAAAATAAAATCCTAGACTCATGCACTCATGTATAGTACGCCTAGGAATGCCTAAACCTACTCTAATACCACTAAATATACCACCCCTTACCTATTCCCGAAGGAAACAGACAAAAGGTGCCACTTCCCGTAGGTCACCCATCCTTGAATTTCCCCAGGGACCATTCGTTTAACACTTATGTCACTTTGACCATCTTTGGCCTCTATTGACTATCTAGTGTTTATTACTATATAACCTTTTATTACTGCCTATTTTAGTTTGATAAAACTCTAATTTATATTTGTTATCTATTTTACAAAAAATTAGGCAGCATAACGGTTACCTGGGTGTAAAACCAAAAATTTTCCTATAAGAAAAGCACTTGTAAACTATTCTCAAACCACAACTCAACTCTTGAACCCTTCTTATCCCCCAGAACATCAACAACATCAACACATAGCAAAATGCAGGGTCTCAAACCCACAGAAGCATATGCATATATCCAAAAAGTCAGGTTTCTATAGCCATTTAGTTCAACTATCTGAGTTTCATAATATACATACACTACCCATTTCTATACCCAATATACATGAGTGACTCACAAACAAACCACAAAAGTATCAAAAATAGACCAAAGAGAACTCTGGGTCAGCTACACTAGCACTACTAAAGCTAGACTGCTACCCATCTATTGCCTGCATATCGAAACACCGACACATTGAGTATACACTCAGTGGTGGAATAGACACAATAAAGGTATGTCAAACATGCAAACACCCATATGAGGTCATGTACACACATGTATAGACATTTCAATCATACACATGTAAGGTATCCGATTAAATGCCATTTCGTATATTATATCTCCTTGTGCCTTCTTATCTAAGTAATCAATCATAGACTATTTATTCAGTTTAATTCATTTAAACCATGCAACATTTCAGTCACCAATTTTGATTTCACATAATATTATTATGGTTAAGCTTAATATAGTTTAGGCCCATTACAAACAGACGACACTTTAAGACACCGAGTAGTGGGATCTATCCTATGTAGTAGCCAATATTTTAGACCTTAGTAGCTGCACCCACCTAGCCTAAATAGTAGGGATCAGTCCATAGACCTCCCAATACAGAACTGGTAGATAGTAGGAATCAGCCTGTAAACCTCCTAATATCTGCAAGTGGGATAGTAGGGATCAGCCCCGTGGGACCTTCCAATATCCACCGACACTCAATGGGTAGTAGGGATCAATCCAAATGGACCTCCTAATACCCGAGTGTGCAGGATTTAATCTTAAAACCTTGGCAACTACACTCGCCTCATCTAACAAATAACAATGGTCCCAAGAGGACCAAACTGCCTAGCAGCTGCTAATTCCCTTGTTGATCGGTCAACCCATCAAGTGGGTGTCTAACTGATGGGTTAAGTCACTATTCCTTACTTAAATATGCCATCTGTAATTACTTTTCACTATATTGCATGTCAATTATAACATTGAATTACATTTTACATGACATTTCACACAAGTTTACACTTTTAGGCTTTTATCGCAAAATTACTATTCATTTATTCATTTTACAAGTTGGGTATTATTCATTTCGTCATTTCTCAAAAATAGGCAATCTATATCTCTGAACATATCCTCATAATTTCTATACTTCCTTAATCATTGCATCACATACTCATTATTATTCCATTCCTTCTCATGTTGCCAACATAAATGTACATATACACACCATTTCATGTACCATTCCTCATGTTACCATTACATCCCAATTTAGGTAACCATTTTTACATGCTAACATTTTATACTGCTCATCTTTATCATTCACATTCCTAGTATGATTTATACACCTCATTTTCATGTCAATGTTATACCTAACATTTCATATACATAACTATACATGTAATGGCCCAAAAATTTGACTCTTATGAATAGTACTTCCCGAGATGAATAGTGCTTCCCGAGATCTGAATTAGACTCAGTGTACCGATGGGAATTATTAATTATAAGAGAATTTTGGGCAAAGTTTGAAGCTAATCCAAAGTCGTTTAGATGGTTAAAAATGCTAATTAAGATTTTACGACAGTGTCTTGTGAATAGTGCCTCAGGCAAAGCTAAATTGTAAAATAAATTAAAAGTTGCTCAAAATAATCCAAAAATATTACAACCAGATGCTCAAATATTCTGAATAGTCTAATGGCTTTGTAATCAGAATTTTCTGAGTTCGAGAACTATTTTTACTCAATTTTCGAGACAAAAAATATATTAATTTTTTAGGTTATTGTAAAAATTTGAGCATGAGACTTTGAGAGGATTTAGGGCTTGGATTTATGGAATTTTAGGGATAGGAATAGAGGAAAACCAACTTTTCTCTTGATTATAAT
>CANXYI010098092.1:0-14674 GCA_948208565.1 Hura crepitans
ATATGTGTTGTGTGTATGCATTTTCGTGTGCACATGTATAAGTTGCATGAAAGACTTAATGAACAAAAGTTACAATGTAAGTATGATTATAATCACATATTATTCATGAAGATTACATTATGTAAAAGTGTATAAAGTAAAGTGTCAAAAGCCTATATGTGTTTGACAGCCTACTGGATAAGTTGACCGATTAATTAAGGAGTTAGCAGTTGTTAGAGATTTGGTAATACTTTTATGCGAGTGCAGCCGCCATTAGGTCTATTTAGGCCACCACACGTACATATGTTGTACATTGTTATAATCCTTTGTATATTGATATATCATGATGATTTATGCTAGTATAACCACTAGTAGGTCCAACAAAACTACTGAGACATCATTTTATATAGGTTTAGTCATCGGAGGGTTTAATAGTATCACTGCATAATTATGATATCTTGTTATACTGGTGTAGCCACTGTTAGGTCAAAAAGATGTGCCATTGCACATCTGATTTAAACATCTAGTATTGGGATTCGTATGTTAGATATGGGCTAGCTAACTAAGTAATGGAAATTATGTGTACTACAAAATGAATAAAAAGCTTGATAAACACATAATGAGAATATGTAAGTTATGATTAGATTAAGGTAATGTGACAAGTGTGAGCTGGTAAACAATGAGTATAACAATGTGTGTGCATATTGTATGTTAAAACTTTACATGACATTGCAGTCTTAGTATTTATTTGTGTGTATTATATTCGTAAACATATTTTATTAACTACACCATGAAGCTTTATGCTTAGTGTATCATATATTATTGTTGTGTAGGTAGTAGATAAACAACTTTAGCTAGCTTCAATAGGAGTAATGCAGAACAGTGAAGTTATACTCAAGTGTTTTGGTATATTTTGATTTTATATTGTCATGTAATTTCATATGTAGTCCACAGTTATATGTAAACATAATACGACTAGAATGTTGTGATATGTATTATGAAAAATGCATGTTGGGATGTGAACCTATATTTTACAAGTTATGTTCTTATAACTTGTATATATGTGGATGTGAATGGATGTTGTGATATGACTACATGGGATGTAGAGACAAGATAAGGACTAGAAGGGTCTAGGATGTTAGTTAATGATTGATATGATATATAAGTGCTATTTTCTCTAGGTTTTATTTAGGATATATTGTTAGGCAGCTGTTATGCAGCCAAAATTTTGTTGTATTAAGACTATTATGATAATATATCTGATTTCCATATAAAATGCTCTTAAGAAGATAATTGTTAAGTTAAGATAAGTTAGTTATCATGTCATCTCTTATTCATATTGGTAATGGTTTTCGTAGGAGGTGTCACAATATGGCATCCCTCGTTTAGATTCGACTACCAAGTTGAAGGAAAGGTGTTACATTTGGTGGTACTAGAGCCAATTTTAGGTGTTCCTAGGTGCTTTAGATTGCATATGAGTGCCATTGGGTTGATATGTTTATGCATCACATGACATTGCATTGCTTTAAGCTAATTCCTATTTCTTAAAATAGTTTAAAGATTCATGAATCAAGGTTGCTAGTTAGTGAATAAGGTAAGGTGCAAAGTTATGCCTCAGTAATAGGTAATGAGCCGACAAGAACAAAAGCTCTAGTGCTTAGTGATGTGGCACAATTTGCACTTGCCCAGTCAGCATAAGTACCCTTACCGTGGATACAGTAGATGGTAGACCTATTGAGATAGACAATTGCAAGAACTATTCCACAACCATTACTAGTGCCATTGCCACTAGTACAATGGCAACAAATGGCATAGGCACTTCAGAAAACTTATCTAGAATGATTTAAAAAGATGAGAGCTCTTGATTTTAAGGGAGTTGATATGGATGATGCTGCCAAAGTAGAATAGTAATAGGAAAGAACATAATGAATTTGGTGCAACTGAAATGTACTCTAAAAGAGAGTCTAATTTGTGCCACATTGCAATTACAATAAGAGGCATTCCTTTTATGGACTATAGTTTTGGAATGTAAACCTTCAACAGTTATGACTTGGGAGTTTTTCTTATAGGGGTTTTAAAAGAGATATATTATAGAGGCTTATGAAGAAAAAAAGAGACAAGAGTTTATTAATGTGAATCAAAGAGGTTAATCAGTTTCAAAATATGAGAAGGAGTTTTTTAGATTGAGTAGGTATGCAAGGGAGATAATCCCCACTAAGGAAGAAAGGTGCAGGAAGTTTGAAAAGGGCTTCAACATAAATATCATATTACAGGTGGCAGTGAACAAGATTAAGGACTTTGCCACATTAGTTATTATAACATATACTATAGAGATATACTAAATGAAAGAAGGGAGAATTTCTAGATAAAGAGATCATTCACTATAAGCCAAACTAGCTCAGCTATAGGAATAGGTAAGAGAGAGTGAAAATCTAATTGCTTAATCATCATATAGGATAGCTCAAACTTAGAGATTAGGTCCAATAGTGTAGTTCATACCATGTCAGTAGAGATTGACTTCTAGTGCACTAATTTCCATAGCTAAGAGCACATTCCCTACTTGTGAGATGTATGAAATGAGACATGGAGGAGTTTTCTAGAGAATCATTCTATGTTTTTGTTATGGATCTGGGTCCATAGGGCAATACTGGAAAGATTGCGCGAAGAAAATAGATTACTCCACTTAGCTTCAGGCTTGAACACTAGCCCTAGGTAGGAGCCAAAGGGATAACAAGGGAGATACAGCTAGTGGGAGTTAGAGGCCTAGATCAAAGACTAGTTAAATGATAAAGACTCAGGCTCTAACATGATAGTATGGTATTAGGGCTCGAGAGGATATAGACTCAATAGATGTTATTGCGGTACATTATATTTCTTCGATTTACCCATTTTTGCATTAATTGATCCTAGCTACATGCATTCATTTGTATGTACTACATTAGGTTGAGAGAAAGGATTACAATCACAATCTATAGACATAAAAATCATTGTTAGTAATCTAATAAGACATGTCATTATTGATAGAATATGCAATAATTGTCTATTGACTATCCAAAGAAATACTTTTCTTTCTAATCTTATTGAATTTCCTTTCAATGAGTTTGATCTTATTCTATAAATGGATTGACATTATCTTATGGTGGAGGCTTACTCTTTAGATAGTAGATGGAAATGAAATCACGGTTGTTGGTGAAAGAAAGGACTTTTTGTCTATTGTTATTTCTGCAGTGGCAGTAAAACATATAATTTGAAAAGTTTGTCAAGCATATTTAGCACATGCAGTTGAAATAAAAAGGGTAGGATCTAATATTAGTCAAATACCGACAGTGGTAGAGTTTTTTTATGCCTTTCTAGATGTGTTGCTAGGATTACCTTGAATTTGCCATTGAAGTATATCTAGGTACAACCCTAGTTTCAATAGCCCTTTATAGAATAGCTCCTATAGAGTTCAAAGAATTATAGGTGCAATTACATAAGCTATTAGTTAAAAGGATTATTAGACCTAGCGTTTCCCCATAGGGAGCACTAGTGCTATTGGTGAAGAGTAAATATGATTCTTTAAGACTTCGTGTTGATTATAGGTAGTTGAATAAAGTGATGATCAAGAATAAATACCGATTGCCCAATGTTAATGATTTCTTTGATCAACTTGGAAGATTAGGTGTATTTTCAAAGATTGACTTGAGATATGGGTACTATCAACTCAGGATCAAGCAATCCGATTTGCCTAAAATAACTTTTTTCAATAGATACAGGCATTATGAATTTTTAGTGATGCCTTTTAGGCTAAGTAATGCC
This sequence comes from Hura crepitans, assembly GCA_948208565.1. NCBI lineage: Eukaryota > Viridiplantae > Streptophyta > Magnoliopsida > Malpighiales > Euphorbiaceae > Hura > Hura crepitans. Next base: position 3,778 of record CANXYI010098092.1, read on the forward strand.
CCAACCCCATTCATAGATTTGATGAATCGAATATTTAGGCCATATTTGGACTAGTTTATTATGGTATTCATAGATAATTTTCTGGTGTACTCTAAGACCAGAGATGATTATGAACATCATCTTATGCTAGTATTACAAACCTTGAAAGAGAAGCAGCTTATACCAAACTGAGCAAATGTGAGTTTTGGTTGGATAAAGTAGCATTTTTGGGATATAGTACTCTAGCTGAAGGAATCAGGATAGATCCAAGTAAGATCAAGGCTATATTAGAGTGGAAGTCTCTAAGAAATGTGATAGAGATAAGGAGTTCTTGGGATTAGCTAGATCTTATAGGCAATTTGTGAAAGGATTTTCACTGATTGCATCTCCTATGATATGATTATTGAGTTGGGATGTGAGATTTGATTGGGATGACAAATGCCAAGAGAGCTTTGACAAACCAAAGACCATGTTAACAAAAGCCCTTATCCTTACACTACTAGAGTTAAGAAAGAATTTTATTATTTATAGTGATGCTTCTCATAATAGGCTCGAATGTGTGTTAATCTAAAATGGAAAAGTAGTGGCTTATACATCCAGGCAGTTAAAGCCTTATGAAAAGAATTATCCAACTTGTTTTGCCTTGAAGATATGGAGACATTATCTTTATGGCGAGAAATATTACATGTATATTTATTATATGGGTTTGAAATATCTTCCTATACAAATTGAATTGAATTTTAGACAATGGCGGTGGATGGAATTGATCAAAGACTACGATTGTATGCTTGATTACCATCCAACTAAGGCAAATGTGGAAGCTGATACATTAAGTTACAGATTTTTATATGCCTTGATGGTAATAAATGTTCAATTGTAGTATCAAGAAAATGGAGCTTTATTAGTAGAATTGTAGGTATAACCCAGCTTGATCCAACAGGTAAAAAGGCTTAGAAGGATGATAACCAACTCATGCATATAGTATGTTTGATTAAAGAGGGGAAGTCTACTATGTATGAGATTAAAGTAGATAGATGTTTGTATTACCATAATAGACTATGTGTGTGACACCCTCTACCTGACCCGTACACCGGACCCGAGTAGAGAATACATCATAAACCCGATATTCGATTCCACTATCCAAAATTCACTACAATTTAAAACTTTCCTTAACTGAAATATTTCTTGCTTAAAGAGTTATAAAAACTAAAAAAAATCTCCTTTTACACATTTTCCAAGGCAACTAATGGGGTCATCATGTCAAAAATCTGGCAGCATAATGGTTGTACCAAGACACTATCCCAAATAGTAACCCTATAAAAGAAATGCTTCTATAAATTCATATCAACTCCATTAACATCAATGGATCCTTCTGATCCCCTAAATAAGTACATAACACAATTCATCTCTCAGTCTATTTTCATCACATCTATACGTATATTTCATAATACAATCTAAGGCTATTCTCATGTATTTCTATATACATCATATACATCTTTAATACACTAAAACCACAATTATACTTCACATTTAAATTTTAGATCACATACAAATTACACATTACTAAAAACCTTAGACAATATACAGATTATATAATAAGTTAAATCTTTAACATTATACATGGGTGGTTTTTGCTTCATTCAACTATTTGTGACCTTTAATTGCACCCACTAGAATTCTTTGAACATTTATCTACCTCCTTCTATCATCCTTCTTGAAAAAAAGTTAGTATGCTAAGCAAGATGCTCAATGGTGTATTCAATGGAATACACACACACACATACATATAATTTAAGTTATCATGCCTATGTAGATACACACAACCTTTTTAATGCATTCATTTCAAATGCTAATTTAAGTATGCAATTGTACAATTTAAGTCAATAAATAATAGACATTTAACAATAAGTATAAACTATAGCTTATAAATGAACAAGCACTCTCAAGGAACATATATAGCATAAAATGTACATAAGTTATATTATGTATATACTCATGGCATAATTATCATCAGCATAAATGAAAAGAGTCATAAACCTAATATGTGCATTTATCACCTCATAATAAACACATAATCATTTAGGAATTTTAGTAACCATACATTACATACCGTGGCATCATTATCATGTTTATTAGGTTAAAACATTATGACAAGCACAATAACACACATTATATGATATGACCTCATATTCATGCCATAACTACATGTTCGGGTTTCATAGCTATTTTTATACTAATCCTTCATTTTGATATGTTAAACTCCTTATTTTATCACATTGAATATTATCTCATTGTTTAATTCATGATCGCATATTTTAAAGTCTTTACATTGTTAAACATATGCCCAAATCAAAGAGACAACTAAATAAGACTAGTTAATAGATAACTTAAGCTTTAAGGCACTCAGACCAATAGGTACGTATACTTAGTCTTAAAGGCACTAACATTTATAGATGTAAAACACTTACGCTCGTAGGCACTCACATCCACAGGTGCATAACACTTAGTCCCATAAGCACCGCACCCTTAGGTACGTAATCTTAGGCCCGTAGGCAATCACATCATTAGAAGCATAATTAAACTTAGGCCTTTAGGTATTCACATCCAAAGAAACATAAACTTATTTAACATATACACAGAGAGTTATGCCTAAAATACTCTCTATTACTCCTATCCAAAAAGCATTTCTAGAGACTCTAAACCATCCCAAATTCATTCACTCAATTCCACTTTTCCCCTGAAATCAACCACATCCATCTCTTCTAACACTCTAGCATTAATTCCCTAGTCCTAAGTGCTTAAGTAATTCAACAAACCAAAATTAATTGAAGAGAAACCAAACAAAAGAAGAGGTGGAAAGCCCACTTACCTAAAATTTTTGGGGCTATTATCCCTAATTTTCTTTCTTTTTTTTTTTTTTTTTTGCTATTTGCTCACCAGAGCTCTCTGCCAGTGGACCACCATCGCCACCCATGCTTGCCTTATGCCGCCACTAGTGCTAGCATTAACTCCTCCTCCCTTTCTTCTTTTTCTCTTTTTCTTTTTTCCTTTATTTCTTTCTTTTCTTTCTTTCTTTCATAGTTGTCCCTATTTCAGCCCTATTTTTCTCTTTCTTTTGCTACCACCTCACTTCTAAGGTGGAAAGTTCCATTTTAGTCCTCCCATTGTGGCTCATTCTAATTTTAAACCCCTACACTACTTTTTTCTCATTCTATTTCATTTTATTTTTCCTAGTTTTCTTTCATTCATTTACTCATTAGTTATTTATTTTTCCTACATCGCAATATTCCCAAGCCTCCGAAATTGTAAATTTCTCGAACTTTGATTTTTCAAGAAATTCGAGCTGAAACTTTGGGGAATTTTTAAAAATCACTTGGACCTTCAAAAATTGTCATGTTTGTTCCTAAAATCCTTAATTAGGCCTAATAAGATGCTCAGAAAAATTTTATGGCAAAAATTCCCTCGGAATGTACGTGAACTAAATTCTCAATAATCTCAGTTTTTTGGCAGAATTTTAGGGACTTCTAAAATCTCACCTAGACCTCCAAAAATCATCACATTTATTTTAAAAATCCTCAAGTACCCTTAATTAAGGGTACACAAAATTTCATAGTCAAAATCCTTTGATAGGATAGTTAATCAAATGCCTCAATTTATGTGCAAAACCTCAAGATTATGAAAATTTGCAAATGACCTCAAAATTTAAAATTTCTTTCGCTAATGGACTCATGGGAATTTTGAATCTCTAGGGTGTGGTATTTTCACATCTGTTAGGGCTCATCCTAGGTTATTCTTGGCTCAACTCGATCTAAGCCTACAACCTACTAGCTTATGGCCTAAAATAATTTATTGGTTTTGCTAAATTTTTAATTGAGGTCATTTCAACCCTTTTAGGCCCCTTAAAGTTTATTAGGTAGTATGCCCTATCTTGAGATTCATATAGGTGTCCTAGCACTTTAGGTGCACTTTCCCAATCTTAAGGTACTATTCTTAGAGCCTTAGGTTACTGTGTAAATACAACTCTATAATAGTCGAGGCATTACATTTCTTCCCCTCATAAGAAATTCCATCCTCAAAATTTGTATTGTTTACATCGAAGGTCTATCTTTGCCCATAAGTAACTCACATTACTCCTGGTTCAACTTAGCCTTTACTCACTGTTTGATTATGCCACTTTCTTGGCTTTTGTACTTTCATTATTAGAATCTTCATGAGAGTCTCTAACTCTCATGCTTAGTGGATAGCTATTTTATGTTACCTTTATGAGAGGGCATACCATCGCACTTCTATTGTGCAACTCTGATTAGAGAGCCTTTATCCCTATGCCCTTATAAAACCCTCAAGATAGCTTTCATATCTAAGCTTCCCTATATATACAGTTCCATCTATCTTTAGGGGTCAAACCTTTTTCCATTCTTGTATCATACCTTATTACTCTCTCCTTTACCATCTTTATGGATTTAGTCTAATCACTTGTAATGATATTATTTGTTTTTCTTAGCCTTTTCCTAACTAATCTTTCTTTCTTATATTTGTCAAGTCTCTTCGTATTAGGGCTATCATGATGCCTTACTCAATTGTATCATGTTTATACAAAGGTGAAGAATGTTATGCACACGAAAAAGTGATAATGCAAAATATCAAGATGCTATTTACAAAAATGCAATGCCTAGGCCTTATAATAATACAAATTGAGAAAGAGATAGCCCTATCATTAGGGACCTTGATAGTCATCCTTATAGTCTCAACTCTATTATGCTTCTCTCATTTTACTCACTTATACTAATCTCACTAATTATTGAAAGGCCTTTCCTTTTATTCTCTTTTACCCCAACGAATCCACACTATCTCCAACAATACTATAAAGCTTATTGCCTTAGGTTCACTAAAAACTTTTTTCTAAGAGCTTGCATTTGTAAACCAACACTTAAGCAGAGTCTAATTGACCTCAATTAATTGGTAGACAAAACTTATCTTAATATGCATTGAGGAGCAACCATAGCTTATCTTATGTCAACCATCGCTATCCTCTAATTGGCAACTTCCCTTATCCTAATGGACTCTAATATTACTCATATAGTCCTTTTTGCCAAAATCAACCTTCCCACAATCTAAGGAGTGCCTAAACTAGAGCCCTAATACCATTAAGTGTGACACCTTCTACCCGACCTCTACACTGGACCTAAGTAGAGAATGCCAGCACAAACTTATTACTCAATTCAGCTATCCAAAATTCATTATAATTTAAAAATTTCCTTAACTAAAATATTTCTATCTTAAGGAGTTGTAAAAACTAAAAAAATCATTTGACATGTTTTACGAGGCAACTAATGGGGTCATCGTGTTGAAAATCCGAAAGCATAATGGTTGTATAGGGACACTATTTAAAATAGTAAGCTTACAAAAGAAATGCTTTGATAAACTCATATTAACTCCATCAACTTCAATAAATCCTTCTAATCCCCTAAATCAATAAATAACATAATTCACCTCTCAGTTTATTTTTGCCACATCTATACATACATTTGATAATACAATTTAAGGCTATTCTTATGTATTTACCATATACATCATGTACATCTTTAATGCACTAAAACCACAATTATACATTACATTTAAATCTTAGATCACATACAAATTACATATTGTTAAAAACCTTAGACAATATATAGATCAAATAATACATTAAATCTTTAACTTTATACATGGGTGGTTTTTGCTTCATTCAATTATTTCATGACCTTTAATTGCTCTTACTAGAATTCTTTTAGCATTTATCTACCTAATTCTAGTGTCTTTTCCTATCGATTGCCTTTATCTATGCACCAGCAGAAAAGCTAGTATGGTAAGCGAGATGCTCAGAGGTGTATTCAATGGAATATATATATATATATATATACACATATAATTTAAGTCATCATGCCTATGTAGATAAACACAACCTTTGTAATGTGTTAATTTCAAATGCTAATTTAAGCATGCACTTGTACAATTTAAGTTAATATATAATTAACATTTAATAATAAGCATAAACTATAGCTTATAAACAAATAAACACTCTCAATGGACATACATATCACAAAATGTACATAAGTCATATTGTATCCATACTCATAGCATAATTAACATCAACATAAATAAAATGAGTCATAAACCTAATATGTGCATTTATGATCTCATAATAAAGACATAATCATTTATTCATTTTATTAACCATACATTGCATACCATAGCATCATTATCATGTTTATAGGGTCAAATCATTATAGCAAGCACAATAACACACATTATATGATATGACCTCATCTTTATGTGATAACTACATGTTTGGGTTTCATAGCTATTTTTATACCATTCTTCATTTTGATATGTTAAACTCCTTATTTTATGACATTGATCATTATCTCATTGTTTAACATATGATCATATATTTTAAAGTCTTTACATTGTTAAACATATGCCCATATCAAAGAGACAACTAGACAAGACTAAATAACAAATAACTTAGGCTCGAAGGCACTCATACCCATAGGTATGTATACTTAGTCCCGAAGGCACTCATATTTATAGATGTGTAACACTTAGGTCTATAGCTACTCACATCTGTAGATGCATAACACTTAGGCCTATAGGCACTCGCACCTTTAGGTACGTAATCTTAGGCCCGTAGGCACTCATATCCTCATATGAATATTTAAACTTAAGCTCATAGGCAGTCACATCCAAAGATATGTAAACTTAGTAAAGGCATTCACATTTGAAGACACATAAATAATCTTAGGCCCATAGACACTCGTGCTTATCGATACGTAAATCAATAACCCATAGGTCTCATACCCGATAGTATGCTAGCAGCTACTATTAAAAATTCCTAGTTGATTGGTCAACCTATCTAAACTAGGTTGTCTAATTATATATGCATCATTAAACTTTTTGATTTATATCATTTTAAACCATTTTTCATATATATAACATTGTTAATGTCATAATACGCATAAACTCATCACATTAGCCATTTTAGCACATTTGCAAGGTCTACTTATCATGCCTATAGCATGTGTCATTTAATCTCATTAGATTGCCATCAAGCCTCACATTAGCATACCACCATCAAAAAGGTCACATTGCCTAGTTGTAATAGCTTTAGTTTCCCATTTGGCATCATAACCATTTTTTATGTTATTAAATTCATATACCATTCAGCCACCATAATCACAAAGGCCCTCAATTCATGTGTTTTCATTTTAACAAGTTTTATTAACAAATAATAAGGTCATAATGCACTCTTATACCTGTAAGCTATCATTAGTTCCTAAATTTTGCCATTTAAACCCGAGTTGTCCTTAAATTACCATAACACCACACATATGTGCATTTTGCATTCTGATGACCATTCTTTATCATCATATACACACACAAAAGCCTTCTTACACCTAATGCATCATAGAATGCTTAACAATCACATTTCTATCATTTAGCCTCATTAATCATTCATGTATACACTTATTGCCTTAAAGGTGCCTAATTCACACCATTCACACATTGAATGCATTTGGCTATCACTGAGCACAAACACACACACACATACTATTTGTCACTTTTACATGCATGGAATGGCATTCAAGCAAAATCGAGCTGTTCATGTCAGCTTATGTATATAAGTCACAATTTGCACATGCAACTCATCATTTATGAATTTCAGCCCCTAATTGTTTAAGGCCTTCATTTCTCATACTCATACCTTTCTAATCATTTTCACATGCTTAAATACTCACATTGCCAATCATTTATTCAAATTTACCATGTAAGTTCATAAAATCCACATTTTTGCAAAATAGTGTTCTATGGCAACATTATTGCATAAATATGCATGTTACCCCACATTGGCCATTCGACCAACAAGATCATCACCAAATGCATTCCTATGCCATATTCATGCCCTATATATGCATGTTTAAGATCAATTATGATTTTACCATCCTACACCACTCATTTACTAAAAATCCTTATTTTGCACTGAATTGGTTATAAGCTTGCACATCCATAAACCATACATTAGGCAAACATAAAAAAAAACATGCTTTTATTGTCATTTAACCCCATTCATAGCATAATTTCATTACTACACAACAACTACATTAAATACCATAATAATGCATTAATGCTAGATTAATTAATCATGCCATTTTACTTAATTTGAGGTGATTACACATAAACTTCCATTAATGTCATAAATATAATATTAATTGTTGAAGCAATTTCGATCACATTAAGAAGAATATACATATGCCTAAATACCATCACATTTTGGTCCCAATTTATGAACATACACAAGCACAACTTGAACATTCAAGCATATGGTGCATGCACTTTCACATAAGAAGCACCACTTAATCATTTACACACACCCACATGGCATATATTCATACATAGCACACATATTCTTACCATTTAAAGTAGCAACACAAATGTATTTTATCGAGTACATGTACCTATCCATGTATGACTACCGTCTTTTAAGTCCATTTCAGTTTTGTGGTGCCTTCCTTCATCGACACGACCTTTTATAGTCCTTTAACTTCCAGCATTCTATAGATAGTACTGGTACCTTCTATTTATCTAAATTTCTAGGTAAAAACTGGACTTAGTTAGAGCAAAACTCTCTTCTACAAAGTTGTAACCCTATATTTTATCTCTCATAAGAATTTTGTTTCACATTGTTCTGAGCATTATATGAAATGTTATGGCCTGATTACCCTTTGTTGCTCTTTAGACACTTTGTCATTTCTAATTTTCCATACATAAATTGTGTCACATTTTTTAGTAGGCTAAGTCCAAAATTTATTCAAGACTTCTACAGAAAACTATTAGCTCTATAAATCTAGTTTCATTTGGTTTAAGAATAATGCATTTCTGACACCTACATTGGGAGTTATGGCTAGATAAATAAAGGGTGTTCTTTAAAATTTTGAAAATTCTAGGGACACTGTAGATACCTCTAATAAAGGCATTTTTTAGGAAAAATCTACATAGAATTCGGAGAAACTTTCTTTTCAAAAATTATAGCCTATGTGTTAGCTTTCATTTAACCCTAGTTTTATATTTTTTTGACATCTACCTAGAGAGTTATGCCTAAAATACTCTCTGCTGCTCATATCAAAAAATCATTTCCAGCCACTCTAACCTATCTAAAATTCATTCTCTCAATTCCATTTCCCTCATCAAATTACCCATATTCATCTCTTCTAACACTTTAGCATTAATTCCTTAGTCCTAAGTCCTCAATCAATTCAACAAAACAAAAATAATTAAATAGAAATCAAACAAAGGAAAAGGAAGAAGCCCACTTGCCTGAAATTTTTGGCATTGTTATCCCTGATTTTCTTTCTTCTCTTTTTTTCTACTAGCTGGTCGTCGAAGTTGATCACCAGAGCTCTTTGTCGGTGGACTGCTATCATAGCTCATGCTTGCTTGGCACCATTATCAGCGTTGGCAGCAACTCCTCCTCCCTTTCTTCTTCTTCTCTTTTTCTTCTTTCTTTTCTTTCTTTCTTTTCTTTCTTTCTTTCTTTCTTAGCTGTCCTTATTTTAGCCCTCTTTTTCTTTTGCTGCCACCTCACTTCTAAGGTGGAAATTTCCACTTTAGTCCTCCCTTTTCAACTTAATTTTAAACCCCCACATTACATTTTTCTCATTCTATTTCATTTTATTTTTCCTCCTTTTCTTTCAATCATTTGCCTATTAGTTATTTATTTTTCCTACACCACAATATTCTCGAGCCTCTAAAATTTTAAATTTCCCAAACTTTTATTTTTTAGGAAATTCAAGCTAAAACTTTGAGGAATTTTTAAAAATCACTCAAACCTTTAAAAATCATCATGTTTATTCCTAAAATCCTTAATTAAGCCTAATTAAATGCTCGCAAGATTTCACGACAAAATTCCCTCGGGATGTAGGTGAACTAAATTCTCGAGATTCTTGATTTTTGAATAGAATTTTGGGGATTTTTAAAATCTCACCCAGACCTCTAAAAATTGTCATGTTTGTTTTAAATATCCTCTAATGCCTTCAATTAGTGGCATGTAAAATTTTGTAGTCAAATTCCTTCGATAAGATAGTTATTTACTTGCCTTGGATTATGTCTAAAACCCTAATATTATGAAAATTTGCAAACATCCTTAGAATTCAAAATTGCTTTCAACAATAGACTGAGGCAAATTTTTAACCTTTGAGGTATGGTATTTTCATGTCCTTCCTAGCTCATCTCAGGTTATTCCCTACGTGACTCGATTTGAGTCCATGACCCACTAGCTTACAGGTTAAAATAATTTATTAGTTCTATTAAATATTTAATTGAGGTCATGTTCACACTTTTTAAGCCCCTTCAAATTTATTGGGTAGCATGCCCTTTCTCGGGATTCATGCAAGCGACCTAGCGCTCTGGGCGCACTTTCCTAGTCTTAGGGTACTATTCCTGGAGCCTTAGGTTACTATGTAAATATAACTATATAATAGTCTAGACATTACAATCTATGCCTTTTGTAAAATACATTAAGCAAAAAATATTGCAAAAGGCTCACAAATCACCATATGTTATGCATCCTAAGAGCAAAAAAATGTATCTTGATTTGAAGCCATATTATTAGTAGCCCAGAGTGAAGAAAGATGTAACTAAGTATATGGCTAGATGTCTTGCCTATGAACATGTGAAAGTAGAACACTAGGCTCCTTCTAGATTGCCTTAACATATAGCAATACCAGAGTGGAAATGAGTGATAGTTACAATGGATTTTATGGTTGGATTACCTATGACTAAGAGCAAATGTGATGCTATATGGGTATTTATGGATAGCTGACAAAGACAACACATTTCATTCTTATAAGAATGGATTATTCACTAGAGAAACTTACTCAGCTAT
>CANXYI010098472.1:0-13729 GCA_948208565.1 Hura crepitans
CCTAGGTTATGGGTTTTTCCCACCAGTCCATAGGCTTTAGGCTAAGTCTTAGGATATGTTTATTATAATTCGCACGAACATGGGCTTTAGTTTGTTCATATAGATCTTAGGCTTTAGGCTGGCTATGGTATGGACCTTATAACATTAAGTTTGTGTAGACTTATACCATTTTAGTCCATGCAGACTTGGTTTTTAGGTTACTTACCTTATTGCTTAAGCCTTTCTTTAGTTGTCATTATAGGCCAAAAGGTGAGGCATCTATAATTGCCCCCACTTTGGTGTGTACTATGAAATGCCAAAGCAATAGTGCACATCAAAGTACTTGAGTTAGAAGTACTTACCTAAAGGTATACTTACCTGGCATGAAGCTTCATCAAATATAGATGCCTACCTCCAAATCTTTGTAAAAGCTTGCTAGACCTAAGTTGTTTTTTCCCTTCAAAAAAGAATTGATATTGTGAAGAAAACTACAATGAATATGGGTGCCTACTTATCCTTAAGTGAAGTGAAAATCTAATTAGATCAAAACATGTTTTTGCTTTATTATTTCCAGAAAAGGTTTAAAAGTTAGCTACATTGAATATGGATACCTGCTCACTTTTGAGTGAAGATAAACTACACCAAATATGGGTGCTTGATCATCTTTGAAGGAATTTTAAGATGTTAAATTAAAAAAACTACACCAAATGTGGGTGCCTACTTGCCTCTAAGTGAAGATAAACTACACTGAATACGGGTTCCTGTTTGCCTTCTAATGATTTGAATTGAAGCTGAAAAAAACTACACCGAATACGAGTGTCTGTTTGCCTTCAGGTGAAGATACTGAATATGGGTGCCTATTTGCCTTTAAGTTGGTAAGTTACAAATGCACCGAATCGAATCTAGTGATAAGTCCAAAAAAGTTGACTAAACTAAATCTGGTGATGAGTCTAGAGATGCTGATTGAAATGAATCTAATGATAGGTCTGAGTAAGTTGACTGAACTGAATTTGGTGATAGATCTATCGTATGTTGACTAAGTTGAATCTGGTGATAGGTTTGATTATGTTGATCGAACTAAATTTAGTGATAGGTCTGATTATGCTAATCAAACCGAATCTAATGATAGGTTTAAGTAAGCTGACCAAACTGAATCTAGTGTTAGGACTGAGTAGGTTAATTGAATCGAATCTGGTGATAGGTCTGAGTATATTGATCGAACCAAATTTAGTGATAAGTCTTAAACAATAGTCTAATGTTGTGGATCGAATCAAATCTGGTGATAGGTTTTAAGCAATAGTTTAATGTTATGGACCAAACCTAATTTGGTGATAGGTCTTAAGTGATAGTTTAAAACATATCTAGTGTTAAAGACATTAATATCATGTAAGTATGTGTGTGACATCATGTGCACATGCATCATGTATGATGTAGTGCATGACTAATGTATGAGTTATAGGTTTAAATGTAGTAGATATGTGGCTAGTGCATGTGAGCATGCATGATTCAATGTAGTGCCCTACATGGATAAGTTTTTGCTTAGTTCTTAGACAATTAGAAGGAAAAAACTTTTTCTATAATCCGTGGAGGAATGTGACTCTATTCTGATTGATGCATATGCATGTTATTTATTCTTCATGTGACTGATATCTAATAAGATGCTTATGTATATAAACCTAATGAGTGGTATGCCTAAAGTGTATGGCTAATGTTAGGTGAATGAACTGATACATGTGCAAATGTATGAATGTATCTAGTGATTAGTTTTCTCTTAGATAAATGAATGCATTCTATCCTATCTTGGATGAATAAGTGTGAAACCATGAAAATAATGAATGAGATGACTTTAATGAATGATTGATTGCACTTTATCTTATGAATGAGTGTGAAATCATAAAGGCAGTGGATAAATGTGGTGAATGAGATGACTCGATGTGAATATGTCATGAATAGGTGGATATGTATATATTGACTATGTGTTTACTTGGATAAGTGTGGGTGAATGAATTTGGTGCTGAATGAGTGATATGTAAATTGGTTCCTAATCTTTTCTAAATAAAGGAATGTGGCAAGGTATGTTTTTTTATTGAGTGGTGAATAATGCATTTCTAATGAATGTAGTTGTAACACCCCTTGCCCGATTCCCGAAGGAACCAAACAAGTGGTGCTACGTTTCTCTAGGTCACTTATCCTGATATTGCCCTAAGGCCTTATTCATTTAACACTTATAAACATGCATATTTTTCTTTTAGATATTACTTAAATCTTCAGACTAACCCCTAAATATCAATGTACAGATTATAATTAACTCCATAATATCATCACATAAGACCTTGGGCCCATATCACATAAGTATATAAATATTAATACCATACATCATACAAATCAATTAGTTATAGGTTTACAAAACTATTTAGATAAATATTCACTAGTCCTAACCCACTATACATGAATGCCTTTTAAAACTTTAAAAAGAAACAATAATATACCCTCAAAATATAAGCCTGCTACACTGTAATATACTTCTCAGCTGAGCAACTACACTATCTACTACCTATGCATCGGAACACTGATACGTTGAGTACAATACTCAATAGTGAATTTAATACAATAAAAGCATGTCAAACAGTCACATATACATTATACAAGTCATGCGTGCATCATGAAATATACTGAGACAAGGTCATAATAATAATAATAATAATAATAATAATAATAATAATAATTTATTATTCTATCTTATTAATTTAATTATCAATTTCATGCTATAGACTTCATTTTAAAAATTTTCTATTCACTATTTACTATTACTATTTATTATATTTATTTTATCTTTTAAGGCTTAAGCTAGAAAGACGACACTTTAAAACACTAGATTACAAGGGAAATCCAAACTTTGCAGTGGCTCATATTTTGGACCCTAACGGCTGCACCCATCTAGTGCAGTGGGCCATAATTAGACCTCAACTGCTGTACTAGCCTAGTGCAATGGCCTATCTCAAGACCTCGATAGCTACACCTACCTTACATAGTGCAGTGGCCCATAACTGGACCTCAGTTGCTGCACCAGCATAGTACAGTGGCCTATATCAAGATCTCGGTAGTTGCACCTACCCTACATAGTGTAGTGGCCCACAATTGGATCTCGGCTGCACCACTAGGATAGTGCAATAGCATATATCAAGACCTCGGCAACTACACTTGCCATCACAATCATCAAAGTAATAGCCTCGAAGGCACAAAGGCTCTAGCAGTTACTAATCCTTAGTTGACCGATCAACCCATCTGGTGGGTGTCTAACTATTGGGCCAACTATCTATTAATTATTTTTATTCATTTACTGTTCATTTATTTTATTATATCCATATTATTAAGACACAATCATAAGTCAATTTCATTTGCTCATTTTTACTGGACAGTTATATGTCATTTTCTTCACTAGACAGTTATAGGTCATTTACATAAATATTACTATTCATTTGGTCATTTCTTCTACTATTCATTTGGTAATTTCTCATTCTTTTCATAGCCTCTTGCCATCATATATCATGCCATTATATCTCACATAATGTTACATTTTCCATCGTCATACTTCATCATTATTTTTATCATAATTCTTTAATATTAAATAAATCTTATAAGTACTTAAATTTTATATAACTCATTATATGCCATATAATAAATTTTACTTCACACTTAGTATACATATTTCTTTACCAATTTCTTTTCATACATTACATACACTAATCTTTATCATAATACCATACATGACCATAACCATGCATTATGCCATAACCATATATATATATTTTCACATGCCATGTCCCATTCATGTTACACATATCAGTACCATCATAATACATCATGATTAACATCCTAATACATCATGTACATACATCAAGCACACATGCACATGCCATGACATACATGTCATGCATATGACCATACATACATCATGCATGTACCCATACTTTTCACATCTAATTTGCATCATAGCATGTATATTACATCAAATCAAGCACACACATGCATAAACCAAAACTTTCATACACATGTTGACATGCATCTATTGCATTAAATCCATATACCTAAGGTATCTCTATACCCTTTTTCCACCTTCCTAAGGCCTTATTTACCTTTGTTCTTCAAGATCTTTCCTTGAACTTATATTATGGAACTCTGACTTTAAAAGTTCATATAAAATTATAGGAAGCTCTAAATAGAAATCTATAAACATGGAAATTCTTAGAATTCCAAGGATTATATGAACCTAAAATAAAAACTAGGAAAGGAACACTTACACTTAAAAAGGCACTATTCACCTCATACATAAAATCTTTCAAAAGTGAGGTTTTTAGGTATTTTAAGGGTAGAAATGAAATTTAGAGGTCATAGAGGTTCATTTCCATATGAGATTTATGAGATTTAGTCATGTTTAGAGGTGGGTTTGAAGCAACAATATAGAGGGAGCTCTCTTGAAATGGCGTCACTTCTTTAGGGTTTTAAAGGTTGAAGATGACTTCCTCATATATGTAAAATGATATATATGTGTGGGGGACCCTTATATATTAGTCGTAAATGTGTTAGATTGCGACACGTGGTGATTTAACGATCCACAAAAATCATATTTCAACTTAAAATTTGGGAAATTTTAAAAATTATATTAGACCTTTAAAAATAGTCACTTTTATTTTAAAAATCCTTGATTAGGCCCATTTATGGCCTCACAAAATTTCAAGTCCAAACTCTAATGGTAAGTGGGTGTATTATTCAGTCGCTATAACAAAGAAATTCTGAAAAAATATCAAACAACCTTAAAAAATTAAAATTTCTTCACCAATGAACTCAATGGATTTTTGACCTTTAAGGTGTGCTATTTTTAGGTCTGTCTGAGCACATCCTGGGTCATTCTTGGCATAACCTCATTTTAGGTTACTATTTAATAGTTCTCTGCCTGAAATGAATTATTGGTTCTGCTAAATTTTTAAATTAATCCATTTTCCTCATTTTTTAGCTTGTTAAAATTTTATGACTAGTACATGTCTTCACTAACCTTACAAACTTATCCTGACTTCTCAGGAATAATATTCAAGCCTCGGAAGTATTATTCATAAAACCTTGATCTACAGGCATTACAGTAGTGATGTGTGTTAGCCCTTAATATTTTTTAAATGAAGGAATATAGCAAGGTATGTTTTGGACTAAGTGGTGAATGCATGTAAGACACTACTATGACTTTTGAATGAATGAATTTGATGAGTAATAAATAAAGACTCATAAGGAATGAATGGTGAAGGCAGATATGTGTTGAATGATACATGTACCTTTTCTTATTATGAATGAATCCTATGATTAGGGGATGATGAATGTATAGGCAAATGAGTGTCTATTCTTAGTATGAATGAATCTATTTTCTACTCGATGGATGCATAGGCGACTATGCATCTGGCTGCATGAAATAATGCATGTCTTGTTATTGAGATCATTCTCCTCTTAGGCTCATCATAGGAAAATGTTAGGTTTGACAAAAGAGTAAAGTTATGAAGTTGTAGGCTAGGTGGTAATAAGAAGTCTCCCAAAAAGGTCAAGTTATAGTGATGGAAATGTTAGGGAAGGTAGGTTAAGAGGTGAATAATGGTAATGCCAAGGTTTAGGTGAAAGGTTAATTTACCATAGAGGGCACTTAAGCATATGTGGCTAAAGAGTGAATGGTG
Source organism: Hura crepitans (assembly GCA_948208565.1). Classification (NCBI taxonomy): domain Eukaryota; kingdom Viridiplantae; phylum Streptophyta; class Magnoliopsida; order Malpighiales; family Euphorbiaceae; genus Hura; species Hura crepitans. The sequence goes on from CANXYI010098472.1 coordinate 5,694, forward strand.
AACGAGCATGCAAACATATGTGATTGCACAACATGGTACTTTTGTGATTAGCTGGTTCAAAGATTTTCTAACTAAATATTTTCTCTCAGCCTCTAATTATTGCTTAGACACCCCTTTATAGGTTTATAATCTAGTGAGGTTCTTTTTAATTCATTTTTACATTTATTTTTTTATTTTGAATTTAGCTTATCCATATTTGGTTAAGGTTTGGAATGTGATGGCTTGATATGTGTCAAATATCTTGCCATGGGAGATAGAGTTTTTTTAGATCAATAAGTGGCTTGCTACAGGTGTCAGCTTCATGCCCTCAGTGTTTTAAATCATTGTACTTTTATTAAATGTCATCCTTTTGGTCTTTTTGAGTACTGCGTTGATGATATCCCTATTATTAGTCAATCATGAATATTTTCTGACTAAATATTTTCTCTTGAATTTTTCTAACTTTTACCTAGGCTCATGCTTTTAGTTGATCGACCCAACGGGAATTAACAAATTCATTTTTCTCATTTTTTTCTTTTAAATGAGGCAACCATAGTTGAAAAGAGAATGCACATTTGTTTGAGGCTTAAGGGAAATCTTTTGAGCTTTAGATTTTAGCACCTTTTGACTTTTGGATTTTTGTGTGAGTAAAAACCAAAAATATTTGACTTTTTTAGTATGATTGCCATGAGCTTTTAGGCTTTAAAGATAATTATATAGAATGAATTTGACACTTTAAGTTTTGGAGCTTATGAAGCTTGGACTTCTTTTAAGATTCAAACAAAAGGCATTCTTTTCGATGTAGTTACCCCTCAGCTTGTTATTTTCTTTTGCTCATCTCGCATTCAAGGATATTTCTCATGCTTTACAAGGAAAGATCAAGTTTTGAGCTTTAAAATTATGTGTAGTAGTGGTGAGCCATCATGAATTATTTCTAAATGGTATGGATTAAACTGATAATGTTTATCTCTTTTCTCTCTTTTTTTTAAATCTCTCAACTCACTTTCAAAAGTATTATGCTATGTAGTGATTGTGGTACACAGAGATGCTCATGAAAAGCCAAAATGGTTTTTTATTAAACTTTAATTATTCTAACATAGATGAAAGAACACAACTAGAAAAGAAGACTACAACTATACTCACATCTTCATTAGATTTATCCGTATCCTTGATCGGCATGACTTAGTAGTTGGTCAATAGTTAGCCCATAGGATGGAAAATTGAATGTCAAAAAGAGAGAACCTCACTTTTTAGAGATATATAGAATGTTGGTGAGGTCTGAAAATGAGTGATCTTCAGGGTAGGGTATCACGCCATGGTCTATGAGATCTTAGATGGCTTGACAAAAGGCTTTGCAAGTGTCAGTTAGGTGGCTAGTCTTTTGGTGATAGGCATAATATAGGTCATAGTGATGGTTAAGTGGAAGCAGTGAAGGGTGATGTTTAGGTATTAAGGGTCAAAGGTAGTTTTCTTCTTTCAATTCCTTAAACATCATGGACAAAGACTTATTCAGATGAGGAAGTGTATGGGAAATCTTCCTTGGCTTGGTTATTTAGTCATTGTTTGCCCCCATGGTTAAATTCATGCTCGTCGGGTTCTCTGGAGTGACCTGTTGTTGGATTTTAGGACTAAACCTCTCTTGAATCTTTTTTTTCTTTAAATGCTATCAACCTTTATTCTAATGCTACCATCGCTTTGTTAAACATGCCCTTAGTCATAAGCCAATTTCACCATCAGTTTGGGGTCTGGTTGATATTTTAGAAATAGAGAGTGTTAAAAGAAGGAAGGAGAGGAATGAGTATTTTCCTTTAAAGAGCCTAAGTGAAGGATAGTCCTTATAGTTAGCATGATACATTTTGTTAATATGATATGATACATGCTTTAAGCATTATGATTATGATGCTATGTTATGCTTAACAAGGCGGGTGTCAAAATAAATAGTGAAGAGATTTCAAGAGAAATAAGTAATTTAATGAATTCATAATAACAAATAACAATATTATTATGGTTCGAGAGAAAGTAACAATATCTATGTATATGATGTGCCTAGACATAATGTGACTACAAATGTAGGTGGATATGTGATGGATGTGAGGAGTACATTATAGTATGCCAAGTGTATGCATGGAATGTAACTTTTATGATTCAAATGCATGTGATATGTACATGACATGCCTAGACATAATATGGATATGTGATAAAGGCATGTTGCACTAATACTAGGTAAGATGGTACAAAGTGAATGAAGGCTACATGATAAATGATGTGTGTCTAGGTATGATATGCTAAATGTGAATACATGCATGACTAAGCTTAACTAGTATACATGAACAATATGTGATGTTATGCCTAAGCATAATGTGGCTATATGGATATGGATAAAGTTTGCATGTTGTATGAAGTTATGCACATGTGCTTGGTTATGGCAGTAGGGTTGATGTATGGATGAAGGCTTATGTATGATTCTAAGAGATTACATGGCTTATGAATCAATGCATGACATATCGAATGACTAGATGTAAGTTTGTAAGGATGATGTGGACTATTCCTGTGAAATATGTATCATGATACATGACCTAAGGATTATGCTGTGTGGATGTGCATGATTTGTAGTGATGCCTATTAGTTATTGATCCATCTTTTCATTAGTGGGCTTTAAATGTTGATGTGATCCAAGATTTTCCTCTTTCAAAGTCAAAATGTATTTATACAAATGACTAAAAATAAATTCATTGTTTTTATTAAAGGAAAAGTAATTGAAAAGATTACAAAAGTTCACAACTAAACTAAACTTAAAAAGAAAAAGAGAAGGGGAGCTTCTAAGCTTCTGGATCAGGTATCTGCTTGGCATTAATAAGATCTTGAATGGCATAATGGAAAGTGGTGCACTTATCTATAAGATGACCTGTCACTTGATGGTAAGCACAATATAGATCAAATCTATGATTAGATAGAGGGGGATCAATCCTCAGCTTGGACATTAGTGGTTGCAGTTTTCCTTTTTTTGTAAGTTTATTCAAGCACCCAGATAGGGGTTTGCCCAATTTGGAGAACTTGCAAGTTCTAACCATGTTGACATTAGGGACTTAGCTTGAATTATCATTTTTTTAACGGGCAGGTTTCCCATTCTTCTTGAATCTTATATTCTGGAGTGCTAGTTGAAGATCAATAGCTATGTCCTTGAGTTATTCCCATGTAATAATGCCTTTAGTAGAGAGCCTAGCATTCATATGGCTATTAGCATTCTTGATGAACATCTTGATTTGGTTGATGTCATCCGGCTTGTTTCTCATTTTAAGCACATTGTCCCTTTATCATTCTAAACATTCAGAAAAGGTTTTGTTAGGTCTTTGGCACATCAATTGTAAGTCTTTAAAGGTTACTTCCATGGATGCATTATGTGAGTATTGCATATTGAATGCACATGCCAACTCTTCCTAGTTTACTTTGATATTCTTCTCTAAGCTATGGTACTAGTCTAGGGCTTGGCCAGTTAGAGACATACTAAAGAAGCTTACCATTTGTGCTTCTGTTAGGTTGGTTAACCTTATAGCTACTGCATACTGCTTCAAGTGAGTCCTCGAGTCAGAAGTGCTATCAAACTTACTTAAATTTGGCAACTTGAATTTGTGGGACATGGCATGATCAGACTTCAAGCTAATGTCTTCTAAGTTGATGTCTTTGCCCCTGGTCACTAGGTGACTCATGGCCTCTAGCTTTTTGTTAAGTTCTTTGATAAGATCTTTCTTGTCATACTTGGGTGGCAGAACTTTATTATAGCTAGGCTTAATAAGGGGTATTTCTTCATCAAAAAACTAGTTATCAGCCATCTCTTTCTGTCTATTATCAGCAGTGAAAGTTTAACCTTTATATTGCAAGGCATATGTACTTGATAGTACATTGGTTATGGTAGCCATTATCATTTTCTCCATATCCTGAAGGACCTCATTTAGCATGGTCTTTGTCACTAGTTCATCTCTAGGCATGATCGTTCTCTTTGGTGTATTATAGATAGATCAATGGTGGTTGTAAAATAGAGGGTTAGTGATGATGCATGAATTATCTAAGATGATGCATGGTATGTGTGCTCCATGTTTCATGTGTGAATGATGTAAATGTGTGGATACATGGTATGTATAGTTACATAATACATGGGTAAGAAGTTAGTGGACCTTTATAATTAGTGTGTTGTATGCTAGTGTGAAGTGTACTTAAGTCTATATGAAGCGTGTTTATAATGCATGAGTAATAGGATGAAAATGAGATAGATATGGTATACAAGAAAGAAATCAAGTTTATGTAGTAGGTCTACTGTTATACTTGTGTATTAAGATAAAGTATGATATACACATGGTATATAGAAACAAGAAAGGTATAAAATAAAAAGTATGTAAGGTTTATGGTATGTAGTAAGTACAATGTGATATTAAAAAGGATAATGGTTAGGGTGTATAAAGACAAACACAAGGAATATGCCTTCCAACCTTATTACTCCCACACATATGGTCTTAGCCATTCTTCTTAGGTGGGGTTACCTAAGCATCATTGGGGGATGCATAGGTTTGAATATAGGCTTAATTAGGCCTAATGACCTCTCGTATTTAAGGCACATGTAAGAATATCAACCCATAACATTTAAATCTTGTTTAAGGTGAAATTAGGTTGGGCCTATTCTAGATAAAAGGCACAATGGGCTTGGCCCTACTTCAAATAAGGTTAAATGCAATAGGCCCACATAATAATCATAATGCAATCACAAACTCTTAAGGTCATACAACCTAGAGGAAGTTGCTACCTTGACTATATGAGCTCATGGTTTAGTCAAAAGGCTTACAGCTCCCACAAGTGGAGGTCCTTCTTAACGGGCCTTTCTAATTAAGGATAATAGTGACTAATTAGTTCACCTTTTTATGTACTTGAAGGCATAAGGCTTATGAGTGATGGATATGCTAGCACTTCTCTGTTCTTAAATGAAAAATGGAGTCATGGTTCACAACACCATCCATGGTAAAAGGGACATAGTTTATATAGGATCAATGCATGGAATTGATAAAATTAGAATATTAGATGGCATATTATTTGGGCAATTTCAGATTGAGATTTTCAGTCCCCAGTGGAGTTTTCACTATAGAGAAATATATATTTTATCAGGGATAAGAGTGGTTAGTAGAGTCGCCACCTGGCCTCTACATTAAAACCTCTGATCTTTTGTACTACAAAGGTTCAAAATTTAGATTTTATTTATGGCCTAATAATATGCCTTCTTTATATATTGTAACATTTATCAATCTTGTCTCAAGAAATCATGCATTATATTTAAAATAGTTATGTCAGCTTTTTATGCATAAAAAGTAAATTAGCGGTATTTAAAGCATACAACAAGTATATTGTACATCTAAAAATCGAGTCATTGATTAGTTGTTATTTGACCTAATAATTACCCGTAATTCCATAGGAATTGGCTGTAATTGCCCAACTCCCATCTCTAAAAGATTGGCCTTTTTAAAATACATTTTTTGTATAACTTTTGACTAGAGAAAACTCAAAACCATTTTATTGAGAAAACACCAATTAATTAGATAAAAAATCACTTGATGTGAATTAGGCATTTGGCATGTAAAACAAGTTTCTTAACTACATATTACAACCCAAAATAAACTAAAAGACATAATAAGTACAAAGCCAAAGGAAATAAAGTGAAGCACTTAATTGTTCCCATCTGTACAACACTAAGTCCGTGCAGACTCTGTATAGCTCTAGCATGGGTCTGTGTGGACTATTGCTTGTAAGGGCTATTATATCTGCCCAAACCTCCACTCTAGTGAGAAAGGTCATTTGCATATAACTTAAAGGAAAAGGTTAATGATACCAAATAAGTATTCATAAGAATTTATAAAGAGGACGAGAAATACAAATATATGTGAAAACTAGAATTTAAAGTAAATGTCTGCATGGACTACATTCTTTGTAAGAGGGAGTTCGTCCAAACTACATAACAGAATAAACATGTTTAACATAACTATATCCATGAAAACTACATTCCTCGTGAGAAGGAGTCCACGTGGACGTAAAGATAGAATAAATAAGAATGAGACAAGATCATCTATATGGACTATATTCCTCATAAGGGTAGTCCGTGCAGACTAGACAATAGTTTTGGTATGTCAACAATATGTATATTATAGAAAAAAATAATTATATAACTTGATAACATCATAGAATTATGTAAAATATGGTAAATAGAATACATTAGAACATGATACATATGACAAATAAGACACTGTTATCAAACATAAGTCCATGCAGATGATGAATCATGCATATATCAATAAAGTAAGTCCATGCAAATGTTATCAGGCTTATAGGTAGGTCCATAAAAACAATCAATCGTATAATATGAAACAACTTAAAATGATGACCTACTCCTATGATCAAAGTGGGGATTATATAGAATCACCTCACTTGTGATCAATCCTTGGAGATCTTAGGTCTATGAGAACAGTAATAATGCACAGTAAAAGGCCTAAGATATTACCTTTGTAAGTAGACTTTAAGTAACAGTGCAAAAGGTAGAGTTTTGGAAGAACAGTATTTAAGTGTGGATTAATAGGACTAGTAAAGCTATTCCCTATTAGAGTCCTCTTCTAGACTCACGGATGGTGGTATTGGTTGTTCTTAGAATTGCCTTCCTTTGAGATTCCCCCCTTTAATTCATACCCATAAAGGGGTATTTATAGGTTTAGGGTGAAGAGTCTCCCATCCAGAAGTGATAAAAATCCTTTTAAGATGAGGAGACAAAGTTTGAATAGGAAGTTTGTGCTTTTGGAAGCTTTTACGTTAGCAAGTCCATGCAAACTTGAATGGCTTAGTCTATGCAGACCTAGGTTGTGGGTTTTTCCCACTAGTCTATAGGCTTTGGGCTAAGTCTTAAGACATGTTTATTATAGTCCGTGCAGACATAGGCTTTGGCTTATTCATGTAGATCTTAGGCTTTAAGCTCAACTGGTCTAAGCTGGCTATGGTGCGGACCTTATAACATCAAGTTCAGGTAGATTTATACCATTTTAGTCTATGTAGACTTGGTTTCTAGGTTACTTGCCATATTGCTTGAGCTTGTCTTTAGTTATCATCATAGGCCAAAAAGTGAGGCATCTATAGTAGGATGCTTAAAAAAGGTGATGTGGACTTATGCATGGCAAATAGAGCAATAGTTGCTGCATTAGCTGTAGGAACATATAATTTCAATTTAGCTTCAAGATTGGTTTTGGAATTATAAAACTATTATTTTGTTCCTTCCTTATTTAAGAACATTATTTCTATTTCTCATCTAATTGATAAAGGATTTTGTTTATCTATTGAGAACAATGGTTTTGTTTTTATTTGGATGAATAATTTATTTTATTCTTTGGGTATAATAAATAATGAGATTTAAGTTCTTGACATAAAAAACTAATCAATAACATAAATGCAAAAATACCTAGGAAAGATAATCTTCAGTTATCTTTCATATGGCATTGTCAACTTGGTTAAATAAATGAGACTTGCATAACCGAATTACGCAAATTTCATGATTTAGGCTCATTTGATTATGAATCATATGAGACATGTGAATCTTAATTATTTGGCAAGATGACAAAAACACCTTTTAGTGGTAAAAGTGACTGAGTAGTAGTTTATTAGGAATAATACATTCATATTTATATGGTCTAATGACTACTAATGCTAGAGATGGTTACTTATACTTATTACCTTTATTGATGATTATTCAAGATATGGGTATTTGCACTTGATGAAGTGTAAATTTGAAGCTTTTAAAAAGTTCAAAGAATTTAGAAATGAAGTAGAGAAATAACTTGATAAAAGTATTAAAATAGTTAGATAAAATTGAGGTAGTGAATACTTAAGAGTTTCAAGGCCATCTAAGAGATAATGGTATTGTATCTCAATGGACTCCACCATGTACACCATAACATAATAGTGTATTTCAAAAGAGAAATCAAACCTTGTTAGACGTGGTTCAATTTATGATGAGTCATAAAGAATCATCCAAATCCTTT
>CANXYI010098573.1:0-13341 GCA_948208565.1 Hura crepitans
TATATATATATATATATTCATAACATGAACATATTATAAGAACGCTATTTCTCAATAATCTATTATAGATCATCATTCTTAATATTTACATAAACCATATATATTTTGTATATGTATCCATCCCAAATACAATCACATTAGACAGTCTAAATAAAATCACTATAGAAATTCAAATAAATTTCTATAAATTGCAAACTAACATTTGTATAACATCTCATTTGCATAAAGTGGCTCTTTAAGCCCTTACAACATGAGCACCTTACCAGCCATCATAGCCTAAACATGATCTATATTAATATGTTCATGTTATGATTCTCATATCCAAATCTTGAACTTATGTTTTCAACATTTATAGCCTTGCCATAATCATCATTATGTGTGTATAGTGTCTCATAATTTCACAGCTAAAATATGATCGTTATATTATATCTATATAACCTTTTCTATATTGATGAGTTTTTGTCTTCTCATTACATACATTTATTAGCATATAAGTTTTATTTAGCACATGAAAATCTATTTAGCATCAAGTGCAACAAACATTATCCAACATATTTCATTCATAGTCATACTAAAGTAAAGGATAATGTGTTTACAACTTTAACATTATAAAGTCTAGCTAGGTATCTTTGTCTAATATATACATAATAAGAAAAAAAGCAATGGATTCATATCTTACTTGCTTTTATCATTGAATTCTAAAAAAAATCAAAGTTAATAACACAAAAATCATTAAAAAAATTTAAAGGTTTTAGACTCAAATCAATCAATAAAAAAGAAGTATAGACATATTGGAGTACATGTTACATATCTTTCATGTCATTTTTCTTAATATCTGCCATCATGCTTAATCAATCATTACATGGTAACATAACATACCAACCACACCTTATAGTCATTTGCATGATCATTATGATATGCAATTCCCTATTATACTTAATTTACTAAGTTGCCTACACATAGATCAACCAATGGTAGATACACACATTTAATGAATATTCATATTATTAGAAGAAAACAACTTGATTTATTAATCAACAATTAGAATGTGATTAACTATCTTTAACTAGTTCTCGATTGGATACAAACAAAAATAGCTTGTTAACAACTTCTTTCATATCATTGAATTTTCTTATAATTAAAGGAATGTCATAAACTAATATTACTTAAATATATAACAAGACAATATTATAAATTCCTTTAACAAAAATGCATGTACACACTTATGAAAATAGAGATCTTATATTTTTAACTCCATTCTTGTCCCTTAAACAACATAACTAACCTCACTTATATCAATAACTTCATCTCTAGAACCCTTCTATCATTATTTTCTCTACAGCCAATACACATATGCATATAAATTAATCATGAAACCCCCTTATAATTGATGCTAAAATCCCCTATTGCAATCGACTTTCATTCCATAAACTCATTCTACATTTCTAGCATCCATAGGAGTGTTTACTACCAAAATTACATGCTTAAGCACACACTTAACCATTTTGAATTCGGTAACCATGGCCCATTAATGTAAAAACATCCATAAACAAGTAAAAATTAAACAAAAATTCATACTCAAACCTTATTAACTAATTCAAATAAATTTAATCTCCCTACTTCTCCTAGTTCTTACTTATTTCCTCAAGATCCTCTATAATTTGTGTCATAAAATGTGAAAATTCAAACCACATATTTGTGAACAATGAGCAATCTCATACCTAGAAATTGCAAAAATCTAAATACATGAATTGTCAAAGCATTCACACACAATAGCATGATCCTTTCACTGTGAACCTTATTCTATTTTAACCTTCCCTAGCATATTATAAACAATAATAAGACTTCATTGTCAAATTTACCCACAATTCAATATACAACAAATATTGCTAAGCAATTTGACAAACATTATTGTAATTAGCTTAATGAGAGGAAAAATTCATATCTGTCATCATAGTGATCTAAAATTATGTAATTATTGCTCTTCTATTGTTATTCCTCCACCTTTCTTTTAATTTCCCTTAAAATTTTAAGTATCAACCTCTCTATCTATATGTTCTTTAATAATTACACCAACTTTAAACATATTAGACATTGTAGACATAGTTTTAAATGCCAAAAATAAAAAATAACCCCTAATCTAAGTTTAGACCTATGGATTTTGCCATCAACTCAAGAAGGATGAAGAGAACTCATTATACGCATCATCAAGCTTAATGATAATAGTGGATAGTACGCTATCAATAGAGAGAGGATATGTCAAGTCACCAACATGAATAAGATCATTAGTAAAGGTTATACATTGTCAATAGAGAGAGGATATGTCAAGTCACTAACATGAACAAGATCATTAGTAAAGGTTCTCTTTCACATCAATTTACTTAACTTTATTTTTTTGCCATGTTAATCATGACCAATAACTTCCATTTGTTGCTTGAAATTATTGGTCACTTCTAATTAAATAGTGAAATAATAGATTTCAAGATTAAAGTCTTTGTCTCCTCTTTAGATTTCTTTAAAAACAAAAACACTTTTTGTCTTTCCTCTCATTCATCACCAAGCTTAAATTCAATTCAAGAATTTGATGACTAAACTTTATCTTTTCTTCAACCCAAATTTCACCAAAGCCTTTCAATTCTTCCAATTCAACCAATAACCAGCTCTCTCTCTTCCTCACCTTTTTCTCTTCTCATTTTCATCTTGTCCCTTTCATATTTTCTCCCTCATTCTACTTCAAAATCTTTGATTCCTTAAAGTTTTTTTTGAGAAGATAAAGGATTGAAAGCTTTAGTTACTCAGTGGTTTGATCTTTTTATGTTTGTATATATAAGAAAAAAGAAAATCATTTCTAAAGAAAATAATAGGGATATTTAAATGAGAGACAATTCTCAAAACTTCTATGAGATTTTTTCGAGTGTTTAAAATCCCTTTGCTTATATCATACTCTCTTTTCCATCCATCCATATTTATTTTATTCTATCTCTTATCTTTGAAGTTTTTCTTAAATTGCTCAATAAATTTTCTCATTTAAAGATTTATTTTCTCAAGATTAAGTTTCTTTCTTTAAATCTTGTTTTAACCCTTTAAAGATCTCAGTTTGACCCTATTTTTAAACCCTACACGTACATTTGAGTAGTATTATCTGAAGTCTGATTTTAAGCAGCTTGGGTCCTAAGTGCCTGACATGAAATCATATATAGTATTTTAAAAATTTTGAGATTTTTGAGTCGTTACAGAGATAATTTTGATATTATCACATTTGCATGCAATAAGAATCTCACATCATGAATACTTCATGATTTTCTCTACATTATGATTGTATATCAGGTACTTTATAACATGGTTTAAGACATTGTAAGCAATTATAAGTATTATAAAAGCACCATAAAATAAAGAAATGCCATTTTATTAAAAAAAATGAAGTTCATATGTTACATTATAAATAATCCCTATTCCATGAGCTTTAAGGCATACAACCAACATATGAGACTTAAATAGAAGAGATCCCTCAAACAATATAAGATTAGCAAGTATTCCATTAATGTGTTAGGACCAAGAGTTCTTTTTAGTATTGAGTTGTTAAGTATACTTAAGCGTATGCTACATCAAATATGCTCTCACTACATTAATGGGTCTATCTTACTGGTAGGATTAGTTTGTTAGGCACACTTAAAGCTAATATTTATTGGAGGTAAGATTGTGGAAAAGTTTATTAAGTACACATGCACCAGGCACAGTGACCTAATGATTAGTAGTTGTATTGGATGCAATTGGTCGAAAAAACTAACACCAAAATTCATATGATGGCTTATTAGGCATACCTAAGGTCAAATTCAAAAAGTAAGTAAGTGATAACCCACTTGGAAAGCTTCCAACAAGTTCTCTTATATCTATGTTTAAGGGTCATAGGTTCGCAATAAAATAGTAGGAATAATGTGTGATTTTAAAATGCCATAAAATTGTTACATGCATGTTTATGACATGCATCTAACATCATACTCTCAATCTTTACTTAGAGGTACACATCATATCATAAACATACATAACTTGAACATACATTGTATTTTGGATTACCTATATGTTGGACAATTGATGATATTCTTGTTAGGAGTAGCGAGCTTTTTTGAAGTATATAGTGATATTAAAGGCGACTAGGTTGCTATTATGTCTCTTAAACTTTAGAAAGAGCATGGGAATGTGGTTGCTTATATCATCAATTGACATATTAAGGCATTGTTCAATTAACAAGTCCAAATAGATAGATATTAGATATCTAAGTTGATATTACATTCAAAGATGGTGGAGGACACTTTGGTCTTATTACATGGACTGAAAGTGTTGCGTTTTAATGAGAGGTTCACTTCTATGATTTTTACAGTTGACTTAAAATTAAACTTAATTTTATAATCACATTACTGGATATGGTAAGCCTACTTGAGACTGTTGAAATTTTTATTGGGAATAGAAAATAGTCTTATAGATTAATTCTTTTACTTTTTAAAGAAGAAAAGGTTTAATTAAAGTCTAAAGAGGAATTAGGAAAGGAAAAAAGTCTAATTCTAAAAGGGGCTAAAAGAAAATTATAGAGCATGTTAAGGGTCTCAAATGAAGAGGGATAATGTTGTTGCTTCTACTTCAAGTATTAATATTATTGAGATTAATACTAGTAATACTTCCAATAACTACACATGGGTATTGGATACCAATTGTAGTTGTCATTTATGCTCTAATTTACATATACATCAAAAGTATATGAAAATGAGAGTGAAACACCTTAGCATCAACACCTATAAATAACTTTTACTTTTTTCCCATCAAGATTCACAAAATATAGTATTCAACATATAGTTTTAGAGATTTCACAACTAAAGTATTTTATTAAAGTTCTTAAGAGCTTTAGCCAAAGTTCTTGAGTAATGGCAATATTTTAATCTATTCAGGATATTATGGAAGTTTGAGAGTTGTTAAAAAGAGATTATTATGTCCATATGGGGTGTTTTTCCACAAATTTGGTATTTTCCATAGCAAAATCATTTGTGAGCTTGAAGCTTCATAATTGGTAAGTACTGAGGGCTATATCTTGTTTTGTTCATCAGTATAATCATGTTTTCATCATGTTTATAGGTTTACTTGCATCAAAATCATATTTTCTTGTATAATATATCTCCAAGTCTTGTTTCTTCATAAAAAAAAATCATTTTTTTATCTTTGTCCTTATAAGTTTGCACGGTATAGTTGTTTAAATCATATTATCAAATCATAAACATGTTTTTCAACTCATATATAAATAATGCAATGATTAAATGAGAATTATGTTACATATTAAAGTAGCTAACACGATTAAAATTTCATTTCATGTTTTATTATGAATTTATTATTTTATAACAATTATATCGATAATGTGTTTAATGTGAATTTTAAATCTTAAAATTGCATTTTGCATTAAAAAAGCATGGTTTCACATGTTAATACAAAGAATACACACTAATTACTAAATGTGATAATTATTAAGTGTCAACCACAAATCCAGTTATTTAGTAATCAATGGCTTGGTCCCTATCTTTGGTTAAAACACTTATGCCAAGTTTATTGATTCTTAGTCTATATTGAATGGTGACTCCTAACAATTCCCTTATCATGAGCTTGTCTAGCTCACAATGGTGACTTTACTGGGGAGAAGTAATATCACACTTCTCAAAATATGGTTGGCACCAAAAACTCATCTGTCTGTCTATGTGTTAGGACTTATATTAAACTTTAAAACTGCAAGTGCTTACCCTTTTTGGACACTCTGAAATGCTCAGGTCTTAGAATAGCTTGGCATATAAGGATTACATTCCATCTATGTCTGTGTCCAAACCTTAAAGCCTCATATAGGATAAACCCTAGATACACCCTTAAGTATCCATATGTTTTGATGAATTTGAACTCTTATTAGGTAGGTCCAATTTTAAGTCTTTCACAACCACTTTAGAATTCTAAGAAAAGTCAATTATTTCTCCTTTCATGGGAGGAAACTTCTAATAAATTCAATTAGCTAAAAGTCAAATTCAATAGGATAGCATAATATAAGTAGAATTCATATGTCCCAATTGATGTATGAATTTAAACCTAGCAAGGATAGAGATTGAATTTACCCTTATATGGGAGTGACAAGGTTAAAAAATGTTATTTGTTGTGTTGTCCTATAACCCTTCATGCATACATATAGTTAAACTTAGGCTAAAAATAGTTTTTTTTTTCAAAATGCAATACAATTACAATACGCTCTCAACCTGTATAACTTAGAATAGAAATGGACAGTTAGAAAAGAACTCATAAACCATCATATATGTTAATAAGGAATTAAAGCAATTTCTAACTTAGAAACTCGAGGCACATACCAAAGCATTAGATGAGAGAATGAATGCTTGATTGAATGCCATTAAAACTAGCCTAGGTATAGGTGAGGTTAGAGTTAGTAAAGACAAAGGAAAGAGAGTTAAAAAAGCTAATGATAATTTTAAAGATACTGAGGATATGTGGATTAAAAGAAAGAAAAAGAAGTTAAAGTTACAAGATAAGAGGTTACTACAGAGGTCAAAAATGAAATAAAGGAGTTAAGAAAACTAGTCTAAGGATATAAAAACACTGCATTAGAAAACCTAAAGGCTTTTGCTATATTTAGTGAAGCAGGACTTCTAAGTAAGTTTAAAATGCCTAAATTATCCAAGTTCAATGGAAAAAGAGACCCTAGAATGCACATTAGAAAATATGCTACCACAATAGGCACTATTGGTCTAAATGAGAAGCAAATTACAAAATTGTTTGTCTTATCTTTAGAAGAAGCAATGATAAAGTGGATCCATAAGTTAGATGATGTCATTACCTAAGATTGGCTAAGTTGGTGAAAGCATTTACCAAGCAATATGCCTTCAATACCATCATCAAAATTTCATTGCATGACCTTGAGCTTACAAGGCATAAATCTAATGAAACTTTCTCAAATTTCTTATTGAGATAAAGAAATAAGGTAGCTCATATGAAAGTGTTACCTTTAGAGAAAGATCAAGTAAGAATTATAGTAAAAAATGCACTTCCATACATCTCTAATAAGCTACAATATCTTCCTTCGAAGACTTTCTCAAAAGTCTATAATGCCACTCTAAGGGTTAAAGATATGGAGAGTAACAAAAAATTAGAAAGGAAATTTAGGATTTGGATCTTTCAATCAAAAATCAATTGATATATATGCATTAAGAAAACATTAGTTCTCAGATTTAGGAAAACCATTATCCAAAGTTTTAGAGAAACTTAAAGAGAAAGGTCTAATCACACCACTTGACCCTGGACCACCACTAAATCCTTTACCTCTAAAATGGGATCCAAATACCTATTGCAAATATCACAAAGGCAAAGGGCATAATATTAATAGTTGTATCCATTTATGCCATGTTGTTTAAGACTTAATAAATAATAGAACTCTAACTGATCTAAGAAAAAGTTCCCCTAGCATGAAGAACAATCAATTACCTAATCACAATCAAGTCCTATCTTCTTAGAATGCCATAATAATGGCCCCAAGTTTGATAGAAGAATTATAAGTGAGTCAACATCACAAAACTAAAGAAGGGGATTTAGTCTTGAAATAGATAAGGGCAAATCTACAAGATCCAAAAGGCAAATTCAAGCCTAACTAGGAAGGTCTATTTATAGTCAAACACCTCTTAAAAATGGAGCACCAAGGTTATCAAACATGGATGGAAATGAATTTTAAGAACTAATAAATGTTGACCATTTGAAAAAGTACTTTGCTTAAAATATGCACTAGTAATAACCCTTATTAAATTCTATTTTGTATAGGTAACTTATGATTGCATATGGTTGCTTGATTGTTATTGTAATGTTTTAGTGTTTTTTAGGTTGGTTGTAGATACCCATTTTCGTCTGGTATAAATATCTCCCCAAAAAGGGTGTTAATTAAAAAAATGAGTGGTTATGTATGAAAGAATTACTATGGTGATAATAATACTATTATTGCTTGCATGAGATTTATAGATGTATTACTTAATTATAGTATAAGTCTAATATTTAAATCATTTTAAAATAACTCTTTTATTATTTGCTTATAAAAAATAATTATTATCACTTATGTTACTATTTTTTGTGACAAATAACTAAGGTATGTTACTATTATGAATGAAAGAAATTATTATCATTAAAGAAAATATATGGTTATTATTATTATTATTCTTATTATTATTATTATTATTATTATTATTATTATTATTATTATTATTATTATTATTATTATTAGTCTTCTTGTTAGAATGTCTAATTAAATTATCATTTAAATGATTGAAATAAGTAAGAATAAATCAAAGCAAAACATGATAAAATATGAAGTTAGTCTAAAATTAACAACAAAACAAAAATAAAGTAAATGAATTAAAAAGAAATTAATTAATAATACATTAAAAAATAAATAATAATACATAAAAAATAATAATATTAATTACAAGATCACAAAACAAAAAAATTAAGTAAAGAATAACAAAATTACAAAAATTAAAAATAATAACTAATTACAACAAAATTACAAAAATCAAGTAAAAATAATTAATAACAATATTAAACAAAATGACAAAAATTAAAAATATTAAAAATTATTATTATGAAGAAAGTAAAAAGAAAAAAAGGAAAGGGTGAACTGCTAGGCTTAAATGGCCCAAGCCTAGCAGTGGTAAATGGCCCAACCCAGCACAACTCTAGTCTAGCCTCAATCTGCAGCCCATGGAGTAGCAGCCCAGTCCAGTAGCCTAGCCCAATACAGCAGCAGTCCACCAGCTCCTATAGAGAAAAAATCAAGCACAGTAAAAAAAAATCTACTAAAAATAGTAAATGAATAGTAAAATTACTATTAATCAAAATTATAAAAATTGACACTATAGAAATCTATAAAACCCCAGATCTATAGAAGAAAAGGGAGGGAGAAAAGAGAAAAAATAGAATAAAACACAGAAAAGAAAATAGAAAGGGAGAACAACAAACAAAGAACACAGAGCAAAAAAAAGAGTAAAATAAAAAAGGAAAAAGAAGGAAACAGCTAAAAAAAAAAAGAGAATATAGTAAGGAACAACACACGAAAAAAGTGAGCAAAAATAGAAAAAGAGAAAAGAAAACAAAAAATGCAGTAACAGAGAACAGAAAAGGAAAAGAGGGCAGAATACAAAAAAGGGAGTAAGACATGCAGCATAGTAGATAAAAGAAAGAGATAACAAAGAAAACATCAAAGAAAGAAAAATAGAAAATATAGTAAAGGAGCAGAATTATCTAGCAGAGAAAACATTATCTTCAACAAGCTTCTAAAAGTAAAAGAAAGGTAACATTCCAAATTCTAGATGGTTTCTCTCTAATATTCTAAAGTCAGAAATTAATTTTTAATATTAAAGGAGGTCAGTGTTCGATCTATTCAATCATCTGCTTTTTATGTATTATTATTGGGAGACCCATCTCTACATGTATCATAAGAGTCAGATGTGATTTTTATGGTACATAGAGAAAGTCAGTAATGATCAAATGCTCCCTAAATATTTTGATATGTTAAATTTATATACACTATATAGGTTCTAGATGGTATAATATGATGAATCTATATTTTCTTATAACTAATCTAAACCTACATTCAATTCTCACCATTAAAACATGTTGAAAATGCATAACCAAATAAATTCATCCTTAAATCCATCAAAATCAAAAGATCAAAGCATAGTCTAAAAAGAAAACTAAGTCTAAATAGCAAAAATAATAATAATAAACAAAAAAAGACCCAAATTTTAAATTAAAATCGATAATTCTAGAAATAAATAAGCTATAATAGGCATAGGAAATTACAATTGAAACTACATCCATCCTAGAGATATATAAAACAAAGTTAAACTTAGTAATAATCAAAAAAATTAATTATAAAAATAAAAGTAGCCCATCCAAGTTAGTAAAAGTAAGGTATTAGGAATGTATAGAGACAACTTGCTATTTTAATTGAAAAAAAAAATAGTTTTCAATCGTAACAAGATACAAACCTAGGGCTGTAGAAAATTTAATATATATAAATGTATACAGGATGAAATAAGCTGTAAGAATTATCATAAATTAGCATAAATATTTAAAAGAACATATGCAGTATCTAAACTTTATAAGCAGGAGCTTCTTAAATTTTAGGCCCTAGTGTGAGGTTCTTCAATTGCTATAGCAACACTATCCAAAAAATATCAACACATATCAAATCAATGAATGAATAAATCTAAAACATATGTCTTTACTAGTTAAAATAGGAGATTAAGAAATCAATCATTTGAATAGAAAACATTGAACAGGATAAAAAACCAAAAAATAAAAGGCTCATCTTTAAAAAAGTTGGCAAATAACAAGATCAAATAAAGTCATCACTACAAACAAATAAACACATGCAAAAAGGTCCTAGAACATTTACCAACACTCACAACACAAGAATCAACATATATGTATAAAAAGATAAAATAAATCAATAACAGATAAGAGTAAATAAGATGCTCACCCCTCTCTTTCTCTCATCTTTCTATAACCAATCCTCTTGCTCTTGCTCTTCTTCTATTCCTTTTTCTTATTTCAATTCTAGAGATAGATTCGGCTATTGATCTATGACGCCCAACTAAAATCCAAAACCAAAAAAAAATTAGCATAGGATTCTCATTAAAAATAATTTGAAGCAAACCAAATTATAAGCTAGCAATCATAAACTTCTCACATATAAAATAGACCTATATAGAAGTAAAAATCATACATTCATCAAGTTTAAAAAAATATAATTAAATGTAGTCATATAAAAATAGTTTTAGGAACTGATAATTAAGGGTTTAAGAAACTTTGTTCTCCTTTTAACCTTGTTAAAATGCAAAGAATTGAATAAAATAACAAAATAGAAATAAATTGATAAAAAAATAAGAAATTAATTAAGGTTAAAAGAACCCAATATTCGATAGCCATGAATTAATTAAAATATCATATAGAAATTAATAAGAATTTTAAGTCCATACAAATACAAGCACAGGTTATTAAGTTCTATTCATCATTTATCAACATATTATCCATAACATATAAATAATTAAATAAGAATATACATAAAATAAAAAGGAGAAAACATAAAAATTTGAATCCACATTCACAACATATATATGCAAAAATAGATGTATGTGCGTGTAATAATAATAATAATAATAATAGGCCTTAGATAGAAGTTTGGCAAGACATTCTGAACCTCTTCTACCATCATCTTCTCAAAGGTTAGAATTGAATGGAAAAATGTCTTACAATGCTTATGCATCATTTGAATTCAACTGGTGGAAATGTATTAACTATCAGCACCAAAGAGGTAGCATATGCAATCTAGCTAATATCCTAAAAAACCTTACATCCAAAGTATTTGTGCCCTCATCCATCAATCTAAGCTTTGTTAACACACCATAAGTCCTCTCACCTAAGAAAAAAAGAGAAAAAAAAAAGAAGAAAAGGAAAATAGAAAACACCTTTACTCAAGAAGAGGAGTACATGAACAGACTATTGAACTAATAAATGAAAAATTGAAAAGGATAGTGATACCATTTAGGTAAACTTCTCTCAAAAGTTTGATAGCAGTAGATGTTGCCATGTCCTGATTGGCTAAATTTATAGCCAGAATAAGGCAATTTGGTTGCAATCAGACAATCATAATTTCATTAAATTTATAGGTAAGTAGTTTGTCAAGTACATTAAAAAATGTCCATAAATCTGGAAAATTGCATTAACATCAACACTATCGAAATTCAAATGTAACTCATACCATCTAATCAAATCGTTACCCGAAGTGTAAAAGGAAGATCCTTAAACAGTACAAGCATACTTATCTCATCAGTAAAAATTATTAAAAATCTATCAGCAAGTGAATGTTATAATAGAATAGTCTAGTACTAGTATAAATGGCAAAACTACATAAATTCATATAGGAAACAGCATCAAGTAAGTGAAAATTTATTCCAAGAATTTTTTTTAAATCTCCAAAATAATAAGAGTAATAGATACCATCATGCGAGATTATAATTTAATGTTCCATCCAAATTGTCCTAAGGTCCTTCAACACTTGAACTTCACGCCTGGACCCACGTCTTCTCCACCTATATTGTTAGTGATGACAATGCCTGGTAAGAAGAAAAGAGGAAAATCGAGGCAGCATAGCCCATATGGCTCTGCTACGATGGCTTTATCTTTAAGCTCGATATCACCGATAGCTCTAGCCTTACCTCCAGTGACTAATTTCTCTGTTGAGAAACAAGGAAAATAAGGCCAGTGAGCAAAGCAAATATAGAGGGGAATAAGCAACAGAATTTAGGAGAATGGATCACTTACTCTATTGGTGTTAATTTTACTCCACAACATTTAACTTCTTAAGAAGTGTATGATGTGGTTACTAGAGGTATTGAACAAGAGAGTGCTCCTTTTCGGTTAAAAAAAACTAATAATAAGAAATCAAATAAATAGCCAGAACTAGAAATAAGGCCATTTCAGACACAAAATAGCATTTTTGCTAAAGGAAATAAAAAAAATAAATAAAATAGAATCTTTCTTTTTAAAATCTCAGCACCTACCAGTGGCATCAAAGCTTTACTCAATGCCAAACTCCATTCTCCCTCTTAGATGCCATCATTTTCTGGCGTCGATATGCATCTGTGCATCAAGGGTGATAAGCACACTTCTTAAATCTATGCGATGGACCAATGCTAAAGACAGTAGAAGAGGAATCTGCTAGGGGAGCTACTACTACATGAAAAAATAAATGTATAGAGGAGGAGGAGAAGCTGTGGTGTGAGACCTCAGATAATGGTGAGAGCACCACTCACGCAGGTCGATGGTGGCATAACCTTCAGGTGGTGGCAACAGTGGCAAAAATTGCATAAGAAAAATTTGAAAGAAGAAAGAGTCAGAAGCTAGAAAGGGATGGCATAGATGGATCGAGATGAAATTGCCCAGTGACTCGTATCTGTCACGTACATTGGTAAAACAGAGAGTGTAGTGGCATTAGTTTTATAGGAGTGTAGAAAATGTTGCTATAATTTCAAGGAGCTCATAAGCTTTAGGATGAGGATAGATGAAGACAAAGAAGAAAGGGGATAGAGAGATTGTCGGCTAGAGAAGGAAAAAAGAAAAAGACGGTTTATATATACGGCAAAAGACATTTTTGCCCTTAGGGTTATTAGAACCTAAGTTTACAGTTAAGGGCATTTTAGTCCTTTTGCACGACAATGAAAAAATATGCCTAATACTAAATTAAAAAAATGATTTTTTAATCTT
>CANXYI010098590.1:0-10493 GCA_948208565.1 Hura crepitans
CTACATCATTTTTATGTTATATATGGCATTCTTGTATTGACATGAGAACTTTAATTCTTGAGAATGACGTATTTTTTTTAATACAAGGAATTGTGCATAACCTTATTAGCCATGTGATTATGTTATAACTTATATGAAGTCATGAAAATTCGTATTGCATTTAATAAGGAAACACGATGATATAATGCATTTATGAGCACATGCTTGTAATGATTTTGAGAAATATCTTTGTAATGTGTTGTTGCATATCATACTAATGTTTGACACAATTGACAACACTATTTCCCAATTTAGTCATTTGTTTGCTAAATGAATTTAATTAGAAGTAGTATAAAGTAATAGTAATACGATGAAACTAAAAGTAATTGGCTAATAGTCCATACAAGTAAACAGCCTAGTTAGATAGGTTGATTGATGAGCTAGGAGTCCTAGGAGCTTTTATGGTACTTCAGTACCTATGTGACTTTTAGGTTGTGCTGTGTGAATTAACGATTTATTATATAGCCTTCGGGTTGCAATGCATTGATCTTCGGGTTATTATGATGTTCTGGCCTTTAAGTCTGGTGCATTGATCTTTGAATTTGATTTTTCTAAGCTTTGAGTCTAATGCATGATAACCTATGAGTCTATATTTTACTAGCCTTTGGATCTAATGCGTGTGGACTTATGTGGTTTTTAGGGCTTAAATGGTCCACTAATACTCCATTATCCATAGTGTCAATGTTTCCTTGGTTATGGGTATAAAGTAAAGAGATGAATTAAAGGCACAAAAAAAGGCATAACTTAAAAGAATTTTGTGATGCATTATGTGTAAGAGTTATGGATGATGTTTATATTACTGTATGACATGGATAAAGTATGACATGATTCAATGATGTATGATTTTTATGATGTAACATAAAAATGTTTTATGCGATGTTAGAGCATCTATGTAGGTTATGTTAAATAATGCATATCATGTGACGATGTGAATGTTCATAATTCATATATTAATGCATGTTGTTGTTTGGCATATTATACAAGTTATATCAATGACACCACTAAGTTACTACTTAGTGCATCATCCGTTTTTGTGATGCATAGGTAAGATGACAGTTTAAGCAGATATCCTGAGATAGTCAAGTCATTAAGAGATGAAGATTCTTTTGGTAAATTTGTACATGTATGTTTAAGTTTTATAATAGATACATAGATAGCACTTATATGGCTATAAGTTTGGGGAATGGGGTTTAAACTACCAAAATGTTAGATTTTGGATTTTAAAGGTCTATAACCTATTTTAAAGTTGATTTCCTAACTATGTTGACTGCATGCTAAGATAATTCTTGTATGTTTTGAGATGTGTGCTATTAATGGACTATGGATGATTAGAAGGATTGCAAAAGATATATAAAATGAGGAACAGTTTATAGAAGTGTGATTTACTTTGTAAGTTAATATTCAAATTTAGGGATAGTATCTGGTACAGTTGTTATGTTATCAAAATTTTGGCACGAGGATTCTCAAATTTGAGTTAGCAACTCAGTTGTGAAAAGTTTTTGAAAACTTATGTTTTCATGCTTTAATCATGTTTGATATGAATTATTTTTGGTTGAGATCGAAAAACATGTTATGTGCACAATCTTTAGTTGGGTTCGATGACTACCTAACATTCGAATTGGGTTAGGGGTGTCATAGTTAATATGGCTGACATTATGGTAAAGTCCACAAAAAGAGGATATTTTGAAGCACTAGAGAAGTTTTTCCAAAGGTTAGACCAATTCCATATGAGACTTAACTCTAAAAAATGCATCCTCAAAGTTATGTCTAGTAAGCTGATGGGATTCACGGTTAGTAAGAATGGGATTGAAGTAGATCCAGATAACGTGAATGCAATCTTAGTGATACCTATCCCTTAGATAGAAAAAGAGGTTAGAGGAGTCTTAGGCAAATTGTAATACATCAGTAGGTTCTTATCAAAACTTATACCTATTTGTGAACCTATATTTAAGCTCTTACTTAAAGTACAACTAAGAGAATGGAATGATGATTCCCAAAAAGCCTTTAAAACCACCGAAACTAGGAAAATCCTTAATCATGTATGTTGCAATAGAAGAAACCTCTATAGGGGCTCTCATTAAATAAGTAGATGAAACTAGAGTAGAATATGCAGTATGTTACTTAAGCATGAAATTGCTCTGATATAAGCAGAAGTATGCAGAAGTTGAGAAGATATGCTTGGGAGTGATTTGGGTGTCAAAAAAGTTACATCACTACTTTCAATCATATTAAGTGGAGGTGGTAGCTAGATATGATCCTCTAAGGTATCTAAAAATTACACCTTCCTTGGTAGGAAAAATAGGTCAATGGATTCTATTGTTATAGGAATTTGACATCTCCTACATAACTAAGAAAACAATCAAAGACTAAGTAGTGGTTGACTTTCTAGCTCAACAATCGATAGAAGGCAAAGAGGAAGAATTTAAGTTTCTAGATGAATACTTTAGGGCAATATCTTAAAAATGATGGAAAGTGTTATTTGATGGGTCAATGAATTAGAAAGGAGTAGGTGCTGGTATGCTAATCATCAATCTAGAAACTGAAAAGATGTTCCTTGCTAGAAAATTGGAATTTTTGGGCACCAACAATACCATTGAATATAAGGCATGCATTTGTGGCCTTAAAACTTTGTTTCAGCTAGGGGTAAAGGTAGTAGATGTATATGGGGACTTTGTGCTAGTAATAAAACAAGTAAAAGGGTGAATGGGAAGTTAAAAATGAGAGTCTAAGTAGATATGTCAAAATACCCACAAGCTTGTCTGAGTCATTCGATCCATGCATCCCTTATCATATTCCAAAGGAATATAACCAAGTAGCAAACACATTAGCCACCTTAATGTAAGTATCTAATCTCACCAAAAAGGACTTTCCAAGACCTATTACTTTAGTAATTTAAGGTTCCCAATGTACAGTAGCATAGTAAGCACTATAGAGAAAGAAACTAACAATACTTTTCCTTGGTATCATGACATCCAAACATACTTGGAAACTGGAAAATACCCAGAACATACAATTGAAAAAGATAATAAGGTCTTACAAAAAGTTATCTACCCAATTCATTGCTTTCCAATTAATGCCATACAAAAGGCACTTTGATGGTGTATAACATAGATGTGTTGATGAGATAGAAGGACAGAAAATCCTAGCAAAAGTGTATGAGGGAGTGTGTGGCCCACACATGAATGGGAGGAATTTCGCAAAGAATATCTTAAGACTGGGATACTACTAGCTAACTATGGAAATAGATTATTGTAGCTTTGTTAAGAAATGCCATAATTGTCAGATTTATGCCAATCTAAGTCATCTACCAACCACTAAACTGACTAGTTTGTCTTCTCCATGGCTATTTTCTACATAGGGTATTGACATAATTAGGGAGATAAGGCCATTTATAGTGAGAGGTCACAAGTACATAGTGGTAGCAATTGACTACTTTTTAAAATTGGTAGAAGCTAAATCTTTTAATAAATTAGGGGTAAGGCATATGGATAAATTTATTGAAAAAAATATCATTTATAGGTATAGGTTGCCATAATAGGTTATCTCATATAATGGAGTGCAGTTTCTAGGTGAGACCAAGCTACTTTTGCAAAAGTATAAAATCAAGCACCATAAATCATCTCCATATTGATATTAAGCCAATGGTGCAGTAAAGGCGACTACTAAAAATGTCAAGAAAATTTTGTAAAAAATGATAGTTGCCTATAGAGATTAGGCAAAAATGTTACCATTTGCAATTTCAAGCTATAGAACAATGGTCAGGCCATCTATAAATGCTACATCGTACTCATCGGTGTATGGGATCGAAGTAGTGCTACCGATTGAGATTCAAGTTCCTTCACTAAGGGTTGTCTTAGAAGTAAAGGTGATAGAAGCTGAACGAGCAAGGGCTAGATGTGAGTAACTAATTTTGATTGATGAAAAGAGGCTTAAGGCTCTTTTCCACATGCAATTGTATAAAAAAAAAGATTACAAGAGCCTATAATAAGAAAGTCAAACCTAGCCCAATCCAAGAAGGTGATCTTATTTTAAAATAGACCAAACCCTTACTAACAGATCCTAGAGGGAAGTTCAAGCCTAATTGAGAAGGCCTATACATGGTGAAAAAGATGCTCAAGCATAAAGGTGTCAAGATCTCAAATTTAGAAGGCAATGAATTCTCAGAACCTGTCAACTTAAACAAGTTAAAGAAATATTTTTGGTAGATTAAAAAAAGTCTGCTAAGTTTAAAACCTCAAAAGAGGCAACTTATACAAAAGTTAGGACACCTTAATGGGGTGAAAACCTGAAAACAAGCACTTCATATAAAAGTTAGGTGATCAGAGAGAAAATATCCAATCAAAAAAACCTACTAAGGCTGATTTGTAATGGTAGTGTTATCAAAAGGACAACTAATGTATTAGCCAAGATTAAGTTTTAAATGCAATTAATGGTAAAAATACTTAGTCTTGATCATTGGCATGAAAATCTTAATTTAGTGAGAAATATCATACGAATAATTGAACTTTAGAAGTCTAGATACACATTTTCTTTTTAGATGTAGAAGTTGTCTCTTCACTCTTTCTCTTTAATGCTAGTGTCCTATTGTCTTTTGATATATTAGAAATCCAATTTTTGTAATTGTCATATGCTTATATTACTAGCTTTATGATCAGTCATATCTTTTAGTACAACATGACATTTCCATAAGTTAGGAAAGGAGCGCAAGAAATGTTGTGTCAATGATCCACTTTAAAAGCCCAAAGGTTTTGAAGGGACTCGCTACATTAAGCCAAACTACCGTTAAATCTAATAGGGGATGTAAAATGTTACATGCCTCAACCCAATCAAGGGAATATAGCCATAATGAAAAAATAGGAAGAAGTAAGAGATTTTCCACTAAAGACATCTCCATTGAATTTTAGTAACATCACTAAGCCATGTAATCCACTATTCACATGTGTTAATTTTTCACTTGAGTCTTCTTTCACAATGTTGATTTGAGGCATACTTAATCCAAAGCTTTTTAAGATGAGGCATAAGCAACATTAATTTTGCCTATAACTAGATCTAAAAAAATCCCGTTAAGTTAGAAAATCCAAAAAAGACCACCTAAGCAAAAGTTAAGCAAACCCGCTAGTACAAAAACCTTTTTAAGTGTGTTAGGCAAAATTTAGGGTGAAGGAAATAACAAAGATAGACCAAAAAAAAAAAACCCAAATAGGATTTCTATGTAAACCTATAAGAGTAGTGGACTTCCAGTTACATAGTTGACATTGCCTCACTTTAAAGCATCTAGTTCTCGAATTGTTTCAGCTAAAATAATGCCAAAAAGATTATGGCTTAAACATAATTTAGTCAAAATTTGAAGTGCTTTGAAATCATAGGACTTACCCTCTAAAGTTACCACCAACAAGTCAACACAAATACATAGCAACAAGAACTTAACCTATTCTAAGAAACCAATGGGGAGTTGACCAAAAAAGTTAAGAATTGCCTGTAAGGAAATTGAACCACACCTGCGATTATTTTCATAGCCATCAAAGGAGAAACCCTTAAGTTAAGTACAATGTCTATAAGGTAATGATCTTCAAAAGATGGGATAGCCAGGGGAACATCTAAAGTAATGTCAAAATTCATGGTGGCAATAAATTCCTTAAAGGTAGGGACAATCTCTTAATGATTAAAGATAAATACATGGAAATTAGGATCCTAGTGATGTATAGCAACATTCAAAATATTATGATCTATCCTTATCTTTCTCAAGAACTTGAGAGCAAAAAATGGGGCAAGAATAGATAAAGTCCAAGTGACCTTTGAAGCTAAGATCTGGGATAACTGTTGACTGAAAGAAAGAGACATAATAAAGATGGCATGCATAACAGAGAAAGTGGTAGTATTTATAAACCCCAAGTCTTGTCATTCTTGTTCTTACAAGGAAAAAGATTCTAAAACACATAAGGACATTTGTATGGACCTTAATATAGCCCAAGCTAACATTACGGTCCACATGAATGAGAAGATAGGTCCGTACAAACAATGCATAATCACTAGGTCTATATAGACCATGATACAAGTGTCCTTAGAAACCACATCTTTGGAGTAGAAAGCCTTATTACAAAATCAAGAGGCTTATTTATCTTTAAAGAGTTATATACACTTTGCTAGTGAAGGCAGTATGTTAATCATTGCTGGATGAGTTAAGGGTTATTCACCGACTGACCTTTAGTGAATTACAAATATCTTGCCATAGTGTGTGATACCATAACAATTTAATGGCAATACCCATCATGGTAGTAATCAAAATAACTCTGGACCATTGATGAGATGCTCATTTGAGGAGATCATGGACATTCCTTTTAATGTGGCTATGTATACTAAAATAGATTACTTGCGAAGGATTGCCAAAAATGTATTACCTAGTCAATTTGCGGCAATTGGTATAAGTGATTGTTTCATGTATCTCAATAATAAAATGATAAAGAATGTTTTTAAGCTTTAGCTTCATAGTTGCATGGATGGTTAGGAACTCCTTCCAATAAAGGATGTCATGTAGATATTTTGAAAATGATATATCTCTTTGTAAAGTGTTTCATGTGTATTAATCCTTATATATTCATATGTAAAGATGTGAGATATATTCAAAATAAAAGAATGAATATTCTATATTAAAATGTTTATGTATACAAAAATAGATGTCTATTAACCAAATGAAAAAAAGGGGGAAAGGTAAAGTTACTATCTTCATCATTCTTTAGTCTCACTCTCTATCCTTATCATTGGAAGAGAGCATAAATTTCTTAGAAATCTTTAGTGCCCTTAACTTCTTTTAAGTCTCATGAAGAGCAGCTACTCTCCCTGTCAGCTTATTTTATAAAAGAATAAGGGATGAATGCATCTTAAGCATGTCATGCATACCATATACACACACACTTGCATACTTATACTAACTTATGCAGGAAAGTACTTACAGTAAGAACACTAGTCTCATCTACCATGGCTCACCTAAAAGCCTCAACTACCCATTGTAGTTCTCTCTATAGGAGCCCTTCTAACCTGTCAAGACTAGACAAGAAGTGTCACATAAAATTAAGCTGATACAGTGATCATTAAAAGCCAAAAGACCTTACCAATATATTACTCTTTGGCTCGAAAGGCAGTGGCTAGTTATCTTTAATAAGAAAGTGAGCAGAAGACAACTCCCTATCCATACCATACCGTATGTAGCTCAGCTCAAGTACATAAATGAAAGTGCTTATAACTTTACCAAGCAATGATGATTGACAAGCAACTAGACTAGAAGCTCCACTTCTAGCAATATATGTAGGGGGAAGTGAAAATCAGGGCCCCTAAAAACTAGGAATTGTCCTCGTCTTTCTTTGAGATGAAGAAGTCCTAGCTTTAAAAGTGGTAGTAGTAGGTTGTAATACAACACATAATCAGGAATTACCTCTAGCAATCAGGAAAAAAAAGTCGAATAAGAATACTTGAGGAGCAGGTCCTAAAGTATAAGGCACGTGAGGCAACAAGTGTGCCGATGCCTAAGGAGAGTAATCTCCCCCTTTTACATCCACTAAGGTATCCCTAGGTACACCTGTAGTCATGCCCTGAACAAACTCCAGGTTATCAATATATCACCTGAATAACATGGTATTAGGAGAACCTAAAGGAATATAATACGCCTCAAAGCCTATGTGCTAACTCAACACTTGTTCCCTTAGAAACCAAAAATAGGCCTTTATGTTGTCAGTAGAATCTTGTGAGAGGACTATTCTCATGTAAAGCAAAGAAAATCTACCATCTCTTCAGTGGAGAAAAACCACCAAGCCACGTCAACCTGGAAGAAAGAAAATAAGGTAAGTATAACATTCATAATGATTGAATCATACTAATCAAGTGCATTTACATTCTTGTAGGATCACTTACATCACTTCAAGCTTATGAGCTTAGATATTGGTGATCATGCATTAGTGATGAAGCATTCTAAGGTTCTATAGATGGTCGGACCCTCCACTTATCCATCACTAGATATTGACAAGGGATGTCTAGCTCATATGGACATGGCAGCAAATGGAGCTCATATGCCTAGTCTTGTGCAAAAACAATTTTAGAAATGAAGGAAATAAGCAACTAAGAAATAATAGACAAAGTTCATAGAAAAGGACTTACCAAGATACATAAGACAAAGCCATTGATAAACCAATGGCTTTTCTTCATGCGAATCACCATGTCTAGGCTCTTATACATCCATCCAAGTGATGAGCAAAACTAATTCCACGAACTAATGTCCTTAAGCTGCTCCATCATAGTTAAGAAGCTCCAGCTTATATTTTCATTGGCATTCATGAATAATGTGGTCTTTAGTAGATACAGGATAAAGTGGCGAGCATACTAATCTACCTTAAGTGGATCTATAGGTACAACATGAACCCATTGCTTGTACAAATCAGTACATTAGAAGCTACTGGAGTGATCCTAAGGCACAAAATTGAGTAAACTCCTCATTTCGTAAAGGCAAATAGTAGAAAAATGGTAGCTAGCATTAAAGGCAATAGCTTAACTAGTACAAGGCACTCTTGTAATAAATGCCTAATCAAAGGGTGTGATGTTTAACTTCTTGAACAGCATATGAAAGGTGTGCATTATATCCATCCACCTATCTAGTAAGGCTCTAAGTGCCTGGAGGTCTCTATGAAAGTCCTCTCCAACTAGATGGTCTATAAAAGTCTGAAATCTAGTTACTTGACCTAATCCTTCACTTGAATAAGCATAAATGAATACTAATGTTGTGGGTTTAATAGAGTGCCCTTGCACTTAAAATGCATTTGTAAGAGGAGATAACACAGGTAAGTATTTAATAAAGTGTTAAAGGCACAACATATGTCTACACGGACTTAAAATTCAAGCATAGTTGTCCACACAAACCACAAATAAGCAAGCATTTTATTATGTTTGCACGGACCAACAATAAGTAGAATTTGTAAAAGAGTTTACATAGACTAAGGTTAACCCAGTCCATATGAACTAGCACAAGACAAAAAAACTCAGCAACATAGAACAAGTATGAAAGTCATCACAAAAGGTCCATGTGAACCCCACAAGCACACAAATAAGAGTCTACATAGACTCTAAATAGCACCCAATGAGTTTGTACAAACCACCTATCCTATCACATGTAAAAAGTCTTAAGACTCTATACTAAAGATTCTAGAAATTTTGGCTAAAGGATAAGTCCACACGGACCTATCAAACCAAACAGTGACAGACAATGAAGAAGGCAAAGCAAAAAGCAAACAAAAATAAAAAAATAAACCAAAAAATGGAAGAAATGAACCTAAGGGTATATTTCAGTGCATGCATGTCTTGCCAAGTTAGCCAAAATTGGTGTTAGAGCACCAAAGGGGATTCTACTCACCAAAGCTATGTTTTGGGTCCAGCTAATCATTAATAAGGGCATGAAACCTTTTAAAATCAGTATAGAAGTGTCTTCCATTCATGGAAGAGGTGGAAAAAGAGGAGAAACATTGGCCAATGGTAGTAATGGTACCATCAGAGTCTCACTAGTAGCTATATTTATGTCAACAGAGGAGGATGATGACTCAAAATTTGGTGAAGAAGCCATTGTGTTGGGAAAATAGAAAAAAGAAAGTGGGGAAAGTGAAACAAAAAAGAGAAGGTCGATGGTTGTCATCCTATCACAATAAGTCCATATGGAATTCACCTTTTACATTCGCATAAACTTGTATCTTAGCCAATTTCAACATTAGGCCCATTGTCCGTATGGATCACTTTTACGGATCCATATGTTGTCCACACAAACTTACTTTAGTCCATGAATTTTTAGGTTTGTACGACCTTTGTTTGTCTAAGGTACCTAAAAATGTGACCCTAAAAGTTATAAAAACCATCAAATTAATGTCAAAAGAAGGATAAAACTTGAAATTGGACAAAAATTTGCACCCAAATGTGAGAATATGAGGGAATTAGTTTATTGAAAAACTATATAGGTCATTTTTAGTTGATGATTCAAAATATGGTTGTTTCAATTAAATAAATTGATTTTGAGCCAATGCTTACCACCATCATTAACTAATGGGCTAATAAAATTGTTTTATTTAGTTTTTCAACCAATAAAATAGATTTAATCAATCATTAAATTAGGTTTTCCACTTTCTTTTAGGCTTAGATAAACTAACCTAATTCATTTTTTAATTTTAACTTCAATTTTGGCCAAATCTCAAATGATTTTACTTGTATAACATTTTAATACAACTTAGAAAATGTTTTCAAAGTTAAAACTATGTTATTTAAGCTAAAAAAATAAAATAGGTAAAAAATGGTCAATCTGCTTAGTTTTTTTCAACTAATAGATTCAACTTTCATTTTCAAATCTTCCTATTGACATTCAATGGTTTTAAACAAAACATTTTCATTTGACTTAGATGAGATGCTATTTTATTATTAAAAGTTGCCAT
>CANXYI010098686.1:0-10235 GCA_948208565.1 Hura crepitans
TATTTTCTAGGTATTTTTAGTGATTTCTCTCTCTAAAATATTTTCTCTATCTTCAAATTGACCAACCTTAGCTCAAAATGAACCAATTGATTTTTATGCACGGGCCGATGCAAAAAAACGAGCGTTTTCTGAGTGAAAATAGCCATTTTAGGCTCAATAATAGCCAAAACGGCCGTTTTCGAGATCAAAATGGGTGTGATAGCAAAAACGGCGAAAACGGCTATTTTGGGAGGCGAAAACGGCTATTTTGGGACCCTTTTTGGGCGCAAAATGGCCATTTGGTGAAAATGGTCATTTTTGGCCCGAAAATGGCAATTTTGATTTTTTGTTTTTTTAGAAAAAGTTTTGAGATCTTTGGTTTGTTCATAAAAATGCATTTTTGGGATTTTTATCCTTTTTATCGTCATTAGGCAAACCAAACCTAGGAGCTCCCGAAACCCAATGTCTACACCATGGATCTCAATAATGAGATGATTTGTTAAAAAATATCAAAATATATATCAAAGAAAAAGGATTTCGAAGATTTTTACTGTTTATCTTCGAAATCAATTCCTTTCGATTTTTTCTTCACATCGGATTATTGCCAACCATAGTGTTCTAGTATGGAGCATCTCCAAGGTATCCACACCAAAATAGAGAGATAAGAACTTACAAAGAGATGATTAAAAAAAATCCAAAAGCCTAAGGCTAGTGGGCAATCAGATTTTTCATAGAGAAGGGAGGAAGTAGAAAATAATTTTCTATTCGGTGGCTCTTTTTGTGTCACCCCTAAAATCTGACTTTAGTAAGGTTTTTATACCCTTTTAATTATTGTTATAGGTCAATAATTATAGGCCTTTTTAAATCTTAAAAGGCTGACCTAAGTTGGGCATTTAATTAAATCAAATAAAGGCCCAAAACTATTTCTTTCTTATGCTTATGCATTGGGCCTAAAATAGGGTTTTTGGGCCAACTCTTGGCTCCAAGCCTAATGCATCCTTATTCTTTTATTTTATTTATTCCAATGACATCTAATGCCATCTAATAATCTATAATTTCATCTTATCTCCCATATCTTATAGGTGTGTAACCCTATGGGCTTCCAAAGCATATTGGCAGCGCACAATGAATCAGAGTCCCAGTTGGACTGGGACTCTATGTTTTAATCTCATTAAATCATTATTAATTCTCCATTAATAAATTCGCTTAAGTGCAAGTCAAAAGAGGCATATAGCCATGTATCATGACTACCCAAATGTCAAAAGGTCAGTGGTTTGGCCATTTTACCCTTTCATATACAGTTACCATGCAATTAACTCCTTTCACCACACTTATCCCATCCAAGTTTGAGTATGGACTTGTGTTAACTGAATGCTTAATTAATTATGTCTAATTAAGCTATCAATATGATCATTCTAATATTTTTATCTTTATTCCCAAAATGCCCTTGTGAATCTAATTCACTTTACATTTTACTCTAGCTAGAGATTTCTAAATAAAGACATTCAGTTAGAACTATGAGATAAACTCTCCATTATAATCTGGGGTGGTGAATTCTTTATTGATCATTTAACTACTTTCAAATAGCTCATGTTATACCTAACCTCCTAGCTATATATACCTCATGGCAAAGTAAAAGCACTAAAGTCAAAGTGTAGCATTTGATACTTAAGATACCTTAATGATCTTAATTCTAAGGATACTTGCACCACTGATATAATGAGATTCTTTCACTAACATAGATTATGTATCCATGTAAATGTCTCATGATAGGTCTCCAATGTACTTATTTCTCAAACAAGCATCCATATGTTATCTTTAAGCATTGCCATACTTATAGCTTGTGAGAATTACTACTTGACCTAGCCAAAAAGTATAAAATATGCTAGTCTATCTGTATTAAAAATGTCCAATCTTATTAATACTATGACTAGGGATAATTTAGGTATATCACATTTACATACAATAGAAATCTCATATCATGAACTCTTCATGATTTCCTTTGTACTATGATTTTATACCATGGACTTTATTACCTAGTTTAAGATTATTATCAAGTAAATATCATAACATGAGCACTAAGTAATAAATAATGTCATTTTATTAATGAATAATTGTTTGATTGTACATGAAATTATCCCTATTATACATGTGCTCTAGGGCATATAACTAACAATTAATACATGGTCTAATAGACTTAAAAAAACTCATATACAGACACTTTTCAGGTTATAGAAAATTAGGCAGCATAATGGCTACCCGGGTGACATACCAACATTTTTCTACCTATTAAAAACACTTCTATAAGAAAACAAGCCAAAAATCTGCATCTGGACCCTTTTGATCCCCAGTCAATCATCAACACACATTAGCCACATATCAGAATCAATTACATGGGCCTCAGGCACATAATTATCAAAACCACAAGCAAACCAAATACATACAACACCTATTTATATTCATCATATCTATGTTTTATATAAAGACCTAGTAGCTTCTAAGTAGGCTAACCTAAACCTACAGGATTTACATGAGTGCCACTACTAAAAGAAAAAAAACAATTCTCTTTACCCTTCAACACTTGGATGGCTATACTGCATAATCACCGAGGCTGGCCTATTTATCCTTTTTACCTATACACCATGACACAGGTACGTTAAGTATAAAACTCAGTAGTGAACTTAAACCATTTAAACATGCAATATGTAGTAATACATACAAGCAAGCATAAAATAATGATCCAGGTGTAGTGTGTGAGTAACATGCCAGATGCTTGATGTCATTCAGATAATATGCCATATTTTCTTCATAATTTCCAAGATGGCACTAGGGTGTATTTATTAAAATTACTATAAAAAATTATCATCAATTAATTTAAATCTACATTTTGTTATTTTAAGTCTATTTTATAGGCATGACTAGATAGATGACACTTACAGAAATTGGAATTAGAGGGAACTAAAAAGTGTGTAGTGACCCATATTTTGGACCATGACCACTACACTGGCCTTATATAGCCTATAGGGATAAGTTCCTAGGAACCTTCCAAGGGGCAAAAGTACTGAGTAACTATACATAGGGAGCAGTCCGTAGACCTCCTAAGGGCACTGATCATGTCAAATAATTCCTCTATGTCTGCCCAGCAGACTAGTGCAGTGACCCTCTAGGGACCTTCACTGTTGCACTGGTATAGTTTGAAAAATAGTCAACAATGAAGAGTGTCTACCTTGTAGAGTAGTGCAGTGGCTCAATTATAAACCTCGACCGCTGCACTAGCCTAGTTTGATAAATAGACAGTATAGTAGTTACTAATCCCTAAGTTGATCGGTCAACCCATCCAGTAGGTGTCTAACTAATGGGCCATCTAACTCTATTTTAAGTTTATTTCTTTACTAATCATCTTTTTACAATATTACAAGTTGAAAAACACATAGTTAAAATTTTAATCAAATAGTCAATTTTTTATCTAGACAGTTATTGGTCATTTTTAGCCTTACCGAGTAATTACGGGTAAAATTTTCTATCACATTTTAACTCATTTTTTAAGGCATAATTACAAGAATTTTAAATCTAGTCTAGCCTATTATTTTGGCTCAATTATTTACATGCTAGGTAGTTATTTTAAGTAGGGACCCAAAATCATTTTTTTATGAGACAGTTATAAGTCATTTTTCCTATTTGTGATGGCCATTTTAGGCTCATGTTCAGTCCTTTTTAAGTGCCAATTGCACTTATGGTTGTGCATATCCATAGGCCTAAAGACAAGCTCAAATATATATCAAATAAAAGTGGCTTCCATTCCAAGTCATATAAACCTTACATGTTAAACCAATTTAAGGTACTTTTTACATGCATATTCTAGTCTACTTACAAGTCAAGTTTATCAAATTATATAAGCCTAATTCAATTTCATTTTTTTTAACTTTTTTCTAACCTTAAAAGGCATCCCATTTTACATTTACTTCATGCCTTATTAATCATGCATCTTTACCTAGGTCATGCCATGCATACCTTACAAAATTCATGTTAAATATGTCATGCTATACCACACTTATGTATAGGCCAAGTCATACCTCAATTCCATGTCATCTTAGCCTTACATAGCTCTCAGCCATAAGTGGATAATAATCACAAGCATACTCTTGCTCACACTTACTCACACCTACTAACACCATGGCATGTTATAGGTATATATACATTATGTACACATGTTTTATATCATACACACATGCCAAAACCCATGGTAACCCTTTCGACTAACTTATGATCATGTACCTACAAGCATTATTTTATGTCACACACACACCATTTATCTTTATAGATATGTGTTGTACTTTAAGGCACTTCTCAGTTATACATATATTACTCTCATGTCCATGCCCTTACCCATAAGTGATAATACACACTAGCTATATATTATTATTCTAACATAAATATACATGCATGTACCCCATATCACACATTACATGCCATTACACCACTAACATATGCTTCGGCCATACATGCCACACACATGCACATGCATTATTTCAATAAATTCACCACTTATACACACTATCCTATGTTAATACCCTATTTTCATCATGATCCATCCATCATAGGTGTAATATTCATACCCTAAACTACACTTTTACCTCTCGGCTTAAAGCACACATGTAATGCCATAATTATATCTTTCACTCTAAACACATTCATAACCTAGTAAACTCCATATTCATCACATAACCTTATAATTTCACACCTATATGACTTAGTCCTTACCTTATAAGCCAAGGCACCCAATGTACCTTACGGCCATACATAACACCCTATATAAATGTGTCTTTTGCATTACACATGCACCAAAATCATGTAAATCCATGGCATACACACCATCCCTCCTCCTAAATCTCACTTGTACATGTACCCACATGCTAAATACCTATTGGCTTTATTTAGAAATCACTATACATGTATGTATCTTCCATAATTTCACACACTAATTATCACACAAACATACCTTTCAACATAATACTAACTTATACCAAGATATCCATACCGTACATACCAAATCCCGTACTTCTCGTACCCAATTACTCAACTAACTCACCAAAAATTTAAATGGCAAACTTTAGACATTTTAAATTCTCTTACCTTATGGAGTGTCAATGCTTTTCCTACCCTTTTTACTTGTCCATTCCCTTATTACACTCTTTCATTCTCTTGACCTCTAAAGTCATGAACATAGCTTAGGAAAATCACCAAAAAATTCCATAAGGCCTTAATTAAATTTCTATGATGGTAAGAAGTTTTAGGGGGATGCAATCCTCTAGAAATTAAAATAAAAAGAGAGGAAGAGCACTTACACATAAGGCTGGTCCCAAGTACTTCTTATTGTCCACTTGATAAATTCTTGTATTTTCCTTGAATTATTTGCTTACTTATGGTGACTAAAATGTTCAAGAAATAATGTTTACCTAATAATTAAAGTTTTTGGTGGCTTGGAATAAAGATTTAGGCTAGAATAGCCATGGAAGTGTGGTAAAGAAAGTGAAAAACTATGGATAGCCAAGGAAGAAAAAAGGAAAGAAGAGAAAGTGGGGAAGGGTGTAGGTGTCACTTAGGGTAGGTGGGCCACATGTTACAGCTATTGATGGGAGTGCTGGGGTGTCTCGAGTCACGACATGTGGCACTGAGCGCCTTGAAACTCGATTTTTTTCAAAAATATGAACTGAAAATTCGAGAAATTTTTAAAAATCACTCGGATATAAAAAAATTGTCATTTATTCTTAAAATCCTCAATTAGGCCCAATTAGAGGCTTATAAAATTTTGCAGGAAAATTCCTTTGGGAAATAGTTGAATAGAATTCTCAAAAATCTCGATTTTTCGGTAGAATTTTAGGGAATTTTAAAATTTCATCTGGACCTTTAAAAATTATCATGTTTATTTTAAAAATCCTTAAATACCCTTATTTATAAGCATGCAAAATTTTACAGCCAAATTGCATCAGGAGATAGGCTAGCAAAATTCTTAGAATATCGCAATTTTATTGAAAATTTTGAAAAATCCTCAAATTACCTCAAAAATTTGAAATTCCTTCTCCATTGGCCTAATTATAATTTTTAACCTTCATGGTATGATATTTTCATTTTCGTTCAGGATCATCTCGGGTCATTCCTAGCCCAACTCAATCTGAGCCTATGGCCCACTAAATTATAACTCGAAATAATTTATTGGTTTAGCTAAATTTTTAAATTAAGTCATTTTCACCCTTTTCAAGCCTCTAAAATTTTAATGGCTAGTACATCCCACCTTAGCCTCATAAAGATGACCTAGCACTCCAAGCACACCTTTCGGGCCTTAAGGTACTATTTACGAAGCCTCGATGTGCATGGATTACATTAAACATGGACATACCACTAAGCACTATTGCTTAGCATATTTTAGTTATTTCAGGACATGTAGGTTTTTAGTATTAGAGTTTTGTAGAAAAAGCTTTTTTGAGCACTTCTAATTGAGGATTTATGAAGTAAAAGAGAAAGGGTTGTGATTGTGGAAATAGCTATAATGATGTACATTTGTAAATTTGTTTGTATAATTGTACAAAGGAATTTGAGTCGTATGACCTATTTATCAATTTTGTAATTTCTTAAGTATAGTTTTATAATATTTTAAAGCTTAATTAGTTTTGTGATAATGGATTTATGTGTGTGAAGACTGCAAGTGTGATGATAAGTATAAATTTATTGGTTAGCTTAAGTTATATAATGATAAATAATATGTTTGATAGATTGTGATGGTTTAAGTATTGATGTAGTAATGATGATTAGGAGGCTATGTTGAATTGAAATTGAGATCTTGAGTTTATAGAAGTGTATTTTTTTACAGGTACAATTGACATTTGTGATAGTGTCACCAGACAGCCACTATGTTACCAAAATTTCGACACGATGACCCTAAATTGGTGAAGTAAATCATTTAGAATTTGGTTATAAATAGATTTAATAGTTTTCTTTTGCATAGTTATAATTAATTTTTAGGTTTAAAAATTATTATACTAGGATATTGATAGATCAACTTTGGTTATGTGTCATCTTTCATCCGTGTCCAATGAGAGGACAAATGAGGGATGTTAGATCATTTTTTTTTAACTATAGAAAAATATATAATTCCTCTAATGTAGATTTTTTCAGCTATAATTGTTATTTCTTGAATGTTATTGTCTTATTGCTTAGCACGTCTTAGTTGTTTCACGATGTGTAGGTTTTTAGTATCAGAGTTCTAAAGCAAAAGCTTTTGGGCACTTGCAACTAAGGATTTATAAAGTAAAAGAGAAAGGGTTGTTATTGTGGATATATCTATAATGATGTACATTTGTAAATTTGTTTGTATAATTGTATAAAGGCATTTAAGCCATATGAGTTATTTATCAATTTTGTAATTTCTTAGGTATAATTCTATAATATTCTAAAGCTCAATTTGTTTTGTGATAATGGATATATATGTGCAAAGACTATAAGTGTGATGATAAGTATAAATTTGCTAGTTAGCTTGAGTTATATAATGATACATAATATGTTTGGTGGATTGTGAAGGTTTAAGTATTAATGTAGTAAGGATGATTGGGAGGCTATGTTAAATTGAAATTGAGATCTTGAGTTTATAAAAGTGTTTTTTTTTGTAGGTACAATTCATATTTGTGATAGTGTCACCGGACAGCCACTATGTTACCAAAATTTTGACACGATGACCCTAAATTGGTGAAGTATGTCACTTGGAATTTGGTTATATATGGATTTAATAGTTTGCTTTTGCATAGTTATAATTAATTTTCAGGTCTAAAAAGTATTATACTAGGATATTGATAGATCAACTTCGGTTTTATGTCATCTTTCATCCGTGTCTAGTGATAGGATGAATAGGGGATGTCACATCATTGCTTTTTAACTACAAAAAAGTATATAATTCCTATAATGTAGATTTTTCATCTATAATTGTTATTTCTTGAATGGTATTGTATTATTACTTAATAACTCTTAGTTCTTTCAAGATATGTAGGCTTTTGGTATCAGAGTTTTACAGTAAAAGCTTTTGAGCACTTACAACTGAGGATTTATGAAGTAAAAGAGAAAAGGTTGTGATTGTGGATATATCTATAATGATGTACATTTGTAAATTTGTTTGTATATTTGTATAAAGGCATTTGAGCCGTATAAGCTATTTATATCGATTTTGTAATTTCTTAAGTATAGTTCTATAATATTCTCAAGCTTAATTACTTTTGTGATAATGGATATATATGTGTGAACACTGTAATTATGATGATAAGTATAAATTTATTAGTTTGCTTGAGTTATATAATGATACATAATATGTTTGGTAGATTGTGATAGTTTAAGTATTGATGTAGTAAGGATGATTAGGAGGCTGTGTTGAATTGAGATTGAGATCTTGAGTTTGTAGAAGTGTTTTTTTATAGGTATAGTTCACATTTGTGATAGTGTCACCATATAGCCACTATGTTACCAAAACTTTAACATGATAATCCTAAATTGTTAAAGTATATCATTTGGAATTTGGTTGTATATGGATTTAATAGTTTGCTTTTCCATATTTATAATTAATTTTTAGGTTCATAAAGTATTATACTAGGATTGATAGATTAACTTTAGTTTTGTGTCATCTTTCATCCATGTCTAGTGATAGGACAAATGAAGGATGTCACATCGTTGCTTTTTAACTATAGAAATATATATGATTCCTATAATGTAGATTTTTTTAGCTATAATTGTTATTTCTTGAATGTTATTCTTTTATTGCTTACCATGTCTTTGTTGTTTCGAGACTTATAGGTTTTTGGTATGAGAGTTTTACAGCAGAAGCTTTTGTGCACTTGCAATTGAGGATTTATGAAGTAAAAGAGAAAGGGTTGTGATTGTGGATATATTTATAATGATGTACATTTGTAAATTTGTTTTGTGTAATTGTGTAAAGGCATTTGAGTCGTATGAGCTATTTATCAATTTCGTAATTTCTTAAGTATAGTTTTATAATATTCTAAAGCTTAATTAGTTTTGTGATAACGGATATATACGTGTGAAAACTGTAAGTGTGATGATAAGTATAAATTTGTTGGTTAGCTTGAGTTATATAATGATATATAATATGTTTGGTAGATTGTAATAGTTTAAGTATTGATGTAGTAAGGATGACTGAGAGGCCGTGTTGAATTGAAATTGAGATCTTAAGTTTATAGAAGTGTTTTCATTTTATAGGTACAATTCACATTTATGATAGTGTCACCAGACAGTCACTATGTTACTAAAATTTCGACACGATGACCCTAAATTAGTAAAGTATATCATTTGGAAGTTGGTTGTATATGGATTTAATAGTTTGCTTTTGCATAGTTATAATTAATTTTTAGGTTTAAAAAGTATTATACTAGGATATTGATAGATCAACTTCAGTTGTGTGTTGTCTTTCATCCGTGTCCAGTGATAGGATGAACGAGGGATGTCACATCATTGCTTTTTAATTACAAAAATATATATAATTTCTATAATGTAGATTTTTTTCGACTATAATTGTTATTTCTTGAATGTTATTCTCTTATTACTTAGCATGTCTTGGTTATTTCAAGACGTGTAGGTTTTTGGTATCGGAGTTCTACTATAGAAGCTTTTGAGCACTTGCAACTGAGGATTTATGAAGTAAAAGAGAAAAGGTTGTGATTGTGGATATATTCATAATGATGTACATTTGTAAATTTGTTTAGGCATTTGAGTCGTATAAGCTATTTATCAATTTTGTAATTTCTTAAGTATAGTTCTATAATATTCTCAAGCTTAATTAGTTTTGTGATAATGGATATATACGTTTGAAAACTGTAAGTGTGATGATAAGTATAAATTTGTTAGTTAGCTTAAGTTATATAATGATATATAATATGTTTGGTGGATTGTAATGGTTTAAGTATTGATGTAGTAAGGATGACTGGGAGGCTGTGTTGAATTGAAATTGAGATCTTGAGTTTATAAAAGTGTTTTCTTTTTACAGGTACAATTCACATTTGTGACAGTGTCACTAGATAGTCACTATGTTACTAAAATTTTTACACAATGACTCTAAATTGGTGAAGTATATCATTTGGAAGTTGGTTATATATGGATTTAATAGTTTGCTTTTACGTAGTGATAATTAATTTTTAGGTTTAAAAAGTATTATACTAGGATATTGATAGATCAACTTTAGTTATGTGTCGTCTTTCATCCGT
>CANXYI010098838.1:0-14546 GCA_948208565.1 Hura crepitans
AAAGAGCTTCAAAACATATTTAGACATTTCTAAATGCAATTAATCACAGATAGCATGATAAGATCCCAAGCTTTAACCAAATATGGATAAGCTAAATTCAAAAATAAAAAAGAAGAAAAATAAGCTGGCTAGGTTGAAAACTTGTAAAGAGTGGCCTAAGCAAAAATTAAAGCATACCTCGCTAGATCAAAAACCTATAAAAGGTAGTCTAAGCAATAATTAAAGGTAGAGAGAAAATCTTTAGTTGGAAAATCTTTAGACCCACTAATAACAAGGGTACCATACTATGCAATCTTATACATTTGCATGCTCTACCACTTGTTCATCATAATTATTGACATTTTGCCTCATCATTTTATGGCACATTCTATTCAAATTACTCCTCTCCTTCTTCATGGAACATTTCATTCCCTTTCTTTGCCTTCTTAACACCTCAATTCAACCTACTTCTCAATATCTTCCCTAACCTTTTCATCACCATAACTTGACATATTTCTTCATGAGACATCTCATTCACATTACCCCAACATAGCTTATCACTTTACACCTTCACTTTTCTCAAACCCAAGTTTTTCTTATTATAAGTTTGAGAGGAGATTGATATCAACAACACATTTATTGGTTCATAGATTTGCTCACTCACATCCATTCTAGGAAAAGATACCTATTTGCCTATACATACATCTACCTTCAGCATTCATCCATCATAAGGAGAATATTCATCATGAGAAAAGATGCATTCATCATTCAACATATATCTACCTTTACCATTCATTCATCATAGGAAAAGATCTATATAACTATTTGTACACTCATTTAGATTCCTCATTCATTTAGAAGAAAACACATGCATCACTACATTAACCAAAAATGCATTATTTATGCATTACTCAGTCAAAAACATACCTTTTCATATTCCTTTATTTAGAGAAGATTAGGAACTAATGCACATATCATTCATTTATTCACCCAATATCACTAAATTTTTTCACCCATGCCTATTCAAATAGGTATACAGCTAATAGATATATAGCTGTCCATTAAATCATTCATTCATTCACTCAATTACTAGAATAATCTTATCTACTACCCTTATGCTTCCATGCTCATTCATCTAAGATTGGATAGAGTGCATTCATTCATTCAAGAGAAAACTAAGTCACTATATCTAGTCATTAGACACATTCATATATTTGCACATATATCATCTCATTCGCAAACCCATATTAAGTAAACATCAATCATCTAGTAGTAATCACATGCTTCAGGCACATAACATATATACACATGTATTATCCATAGACTTTATAATATTCATAAAAAAGAATTAGGTATAAAACATTCATTAAGTTTACATGCATTAGTGCAAATATACATGCATTATCATTCATCATTTAGCATAAACACCTTATTTAGATATCAGTCATATAGCTCACATAGCTCAGGGACACAAAGGACAAGTAACATACATATGCACATCATTCATGATAGAGTCACATTCATTCATGGATGATAGAAAAGGTTCATTCTCTTAGTTGTCTAAAGTTTAAAACACAAGCTAACCTATGTAGGCACTACATTCATATTAGTCCATAATAATTCACATGTGCACATCTCTTAGTCATATAGGTTATACACACTTACATGCATCAACCACATACCTTATCATTTCTATACACATAAATACATATTTAACTTTTAACTCATGCATCAATTATGCACTTACATCACACATAACACATGCATATAATGTCATATACATATTTGCATGATATTGATGTCCTTAACACTAGATATGGTTTGAACCATTTCTTCAGACTTATCAGCAAACTCGATTCAGTCAATTATCAGGCTATCTTTAGACTTATCACTAGATTTAGTTTAGTCTATGCTATCAGACTATTTTTCAAAGTTATCACTAGATTTGGTTCGATCAACTATTAGATTATTATGTAGACCTATCACTAGATTCAGTTCGGTTAATTTTTTAAGACTTATCACTAGATTTGATTTGATCCATCTGTAATTTACAAATTTGAAGGTAAGTAAGCACTTGTATTTAGTGTAGCTTATCTTCACCTGGAGGTGAATAGACACCTGTATTGAGTATAGTTTTTTTTAGCTTTAACAACTTGAAATTCCCTTAAAGGTGAGCAGGCACTCGTATTTGATGTGGCTTATCTTCACTTACAGGAAAATAGGCACTAACATTCAATGTAGTTTTCTTTAGTTCAATATCTCAAAATTTCCTTGAAGGCAAATAGGCACTCATATTTGGTGTAGTTTATCTTCACTTGAAGGTGAACATGCACTTGCATTTGGTGTAGCTTTCTTCAGTTTTAACATCTTAAATCTCTTTTAAAGGTAAGCAAAAACTTGTATTTGGTGTAGCTTATCTTTACCTAAAAATGAATAAACACCAGTATTCGATATAGTTCTTTTTAGTTTAATATTTTGATCTCCCCTAAAAGAAAGTAGGCATTTATATTCAATGTAGCTTACTTTTAAACTTTATTTATTTGGAAACTTTAGAAGCAAAGG
Source organism: Hura crepitans (assembly GCA_948208565.1). Classification (NCBI taxonomy): domain Eukaryota; kingdom Viridiplantae; phylum Streptophyta; class Magnoliopsida; order Malpighiales; family Euphorbiaceae; genus Hura; species Hura crepitans. Next base: position 2,542 of record CANXYI010098838.1, read on the forward strand.
CATGTTTAAATCTAGTTGGATTTTAACTTCACTTAAGGATAAGCAGACACTTATATTCGATGTAGTTTATCTTCATAAATATCAATTCTTTTTTAAAGGGAAGATACAATTCAGGTCTAGCTAGTTTTTGCTTTAATTTAGAGGTAGGCATCCATATTTGATGTAGCTTTATGCTAGGTAATTATTACTTTAGGTGAGTATCTCAAATCAGGTACTTTGATATGCACTATTTTAATATTTACATTTTCACAGCACACACCAAAGTAGGGGCAACTATAGATGCCCTACTTTTAGGTCTATGATGATAACTAGAGACATGCTTAAGTAATAAGGTAAGAGACTTAGAACCTTGGCCATACAGACCAACCTGGTCTAAGTTTGCCCAAACTTGATACCACAAGGTTCACACTAACCAACCAAGGCTCAGCCTAGAACAATAGGCCCAGGGCCCAAAGTCCACCTGAACAAACCAAACCAATCTTCACATGGACTACAATATTCTTAGCCTAAAACTAGGCCAAAGGCCTATGAAGCACTAGGGTGGACCCAAAGCTTATGTCCATATGAACTTGCCACTAGAAAGCTTCCAAAAGTATGATCTTCCTATTTAGACTCTAACTCCTAATCCTATCAGGATTCTACCTCTTTTGAATGGGAGAGCTATCCACTAAACCTCTAAATACCCCCTCTTAAGGGAGAATTTAGGGGAGGAAAATTAGAGAATTCAAACTCACTATTTTAAGAGTTTAGGCATTGACTCTAAAGTAGGAATCAATTTACTAGTCCTAAGCCCACACTAAGAATCTTTTTTTTTCCAAAACTTAACCTTTACTTTATTGCTTGAAGCTAATTAAAAGGTAAGATCTGAGGCTTTTATTTGTATTATTCATTCCATTTGTATTGTTTCTATAATTGATAATATCCCAAGATTAATTAATAAGTGAGGTGGTTATATGTAAACCCTACATTGATTATAAAAGTAGGTTAATGTTTTATACTATTTTTATTGTATTTAATCATTTATTAAAATGATGAGATCATTTTAGAATTGTCACTCTAATTGCATGGACTTATCTTAATTCATTATAATGTCTACAAGGACTTAATATTTAAATATGTTCATGATCTGATGTCCGTGTGGACTATTATTCAATAATAGTCTTTTGTTTACTTTTTATGCAATGTTATAACATATTTTGTTTACCACGTTGACATACTTGTATGTTATTATCATGTTGTATGACTATTCTATTCCTTAATATACATATTATTGATATTCTTGATTTAATGTATAGTCCATATGAACTCCTTTTCATAAGAAGTGTAATTTGCATGGATGTATATGTTTTATACATGTATATCTTGTATTGCAGTTTGCACAGATTCTCTTTCACAAGGATCATAGTCTATGCAAATGTATGTTTTGAAGGGTATACATTTCAATTGTGGTTTGCACAGACCCCATTTCATGAGGAGTGTAGTCTGCATGGATATATGCAATATGTATATGTATTTTTCCTTTAAGTTCGCACGGACTCCCTTTTCATGAGAAGTGTAGTTTGTATAGGCACATATTCTAAATTTTAGTTCTTATGAATACTAGTATTTATCTTTATGTTTTCCTTTGTATGATTAATTCATCATCCTTTTAGTTATAATCATTAATTGGGCATGTATCATGATCATTCATATTTGCATTACACATATTTGTTATTATTCTATTCATTGTTGTTATTTAGTCTTTACGGACCATTATTTGTGTTACTAATCACTTTTCTTAAGTTGTGTAAGAGTGATTGTTCTTGCTAGATAGGAGGTTTGGAAGGACATATCACCCATGACACATTATAGTCTACATGGACATAAATCAAAGGTTATAGTGAGTTCGCACAGACTTGATGATGCAGAGATAGGACCAATAACCTATTCTTTATTTTTTTATTTGGTTTTGTACCTTTTATTTCTCTTAATTATTTTGGGTTGTAATAGGTAGCTTAATAGCTCATTTTACATGCCAAAAAGCCTAACTTTACATCAATGGTTTTGTAACTAATTAATTGGTGTTTTCATAAAAAAATGGTTTTGAGTTTTCTTTAATAAAAGTTATATAAAAAAATGTATTTTAACAAAGGCCAATCTCCTAGAGATGGGAGTTAGGTAATTACTGTTATATCCTATAGAAATATGAGTAATTGTCAAATTAAATAATGACTAATAAATGACTCAATTTATGGATGCCTATTTACACTTATGCTTGTGTTATATTTTGAATATGCCATATTATTTTCTCTATGTGAAAAGGTGACATGTATGTTTTAATTAAAATGCTTGCTCACATGATAAAGGATTGATAAACATTAGAATATAAAGGATGGTATTCTATTGGGGCATAAATAAGGTATGATTCTAAACCCTTTCTAGGCAAAAGATTAATGCTTTTATTATAGAGCTAAGTGGTGACTCTAAACACTAATCGTTTTGTCCCCGGTAAAACATACATAAATCTATACCTATACAGTAGCTACATCAGCCTAAAAAGCATAAAAGTACCATAGCAGATGTTATTCATCCCTAGTTAACCAGTCAACCTATCCAGACTAGGTTGTCTAATAGTATGGGGTATCACTATTATTTATTATGTTTCACATGCTTAAAATAGCTTAAATAAGGTTTCTAAGTCATTTGGCCAACATATAACCAATAGGGTAACTATTACCTTTTTTATCCTGTTATTTCCATTTATGTTATTCTTCTTGCATTATAATCTCATTCATTATCAAACATGTATTATCATCTTTATTCATTAGGTTATATCTTAAGCAATTGCATTTCTTATGATATTACATCACTCTTACAGTGCACAAACATAGTTATATCATAAATTCACTTTATGAATGCTCAAACACTCACATATTAAAATTAGACCATTCAGGCACATTGATATAGATATCATGCCATGCCATATTCTCATCACTAACTACTTCTTTATATTCCCTCACATTATCTATATATGTATGTACATTCATAAAATTACCAAGCTTTTTATCTTATACACATACATAATTTTATCCATCCTACATATCTTTATTATCCCCTAGCACATGTTAATTTCATAATATCCAAGTCACTACATGGTTAGCTTGTTACATAACACACATTTTATAAGTCCTTTTTAAGCATCATAAGTTTCAACCACACTTACAATTAAGCATCCATTTTACATATGCAATTTCATGCATTCCTACACTAAACATTCACTTTCCATACACTTTTCACAAGTATAGATTAAAGCTTATGCTAGTTCATTTTAGGTATCACAAAATCATATACTATAGGTATTCGGCTAAGACTTTAAAACCATATTAACCAACTTATTTACTTCATTTAGCACATATTTAACATTTATAAACCTTTCTAAACCACTACATTTGATCGCATATAAAAAATATCAAGTTATATGCATTTTATAATGCTAAAAAATTCTAGTGCTATGACAAGTACTTCTTGAGATGTGAATAGCATTTTTCGAGGTCGGGTCACACCAATCTTACTTAATGGAAGCATTAATCATAACAAAAATTTGGGTGAAATTTAAAGCAAAAATGAAGTCATTTAGGTGGTTAAGAATGATAGTTAAATTTTATGACAGTGTCACGTGAATAGTGACTTAATTTTAGCTGAACTGTAAAATATTCAAATTTTGCTAAAAAATTTTTTGAGATCGATACAACTTGATACTCAAATATTTCAAATAGTCCATTGGCACTAAAATTGGAATTTTTGGATATCAAGAAGTATTTTTACTAAATCGAGTAAAGATAAAAAGTACATTTTAATCAGTTTTTTGTGGTTTTTGAGCTCAAGTTTTTTAGAGGCTTATGGGATATCGTTTAAATGAATTTTGGGGTTTAATTAGAGGTTAATTAAAGCAAAGAAAAGAGAGATTTAATTAAAAGGAGAGAAGAAAAGGATTTATGGCTAATTAAATTTACCCACATATATAAGTCAAATGGGATTTTTAATTGGTCAAACTCTCAATAGTGTTATCCCTCACCTCTTTCTTTCACTTCTTTGAGTCGGCAACTTTAAATGGTGGATAACCTCTATTTTTCTTCTTTTTCCTTCAAAATTAGCCCTCTAAACACCAATGTAAATGAAAGTTCAATCCTTTATATCCTCTAAACACCTATTATGACAAGAAATCATGAGAAAATTAATGGAATTTTATGGTTTTGGGTTTTGCTAAATAGTAACCCTATTTTTATCGATATTTTTTTTGAGTTCCAACTTTTTTCCTATATTCTCTAGGTTCCCAAAATAATGTATATGTAGTCAATTTTGATTTTCAAAGCCCGTATGATTTCACATGAATTTATAAGAAATGAATCTATGTTATATAGTTGAGTAGGGTGACAATGGAAAGGATAAGGGGAAAGAGAAAGCATAATTGAGCTTGATGGTGCATTTTGAACTCATTATAAGTGTAACCATTGAAATTTAATGTGTGTGTGTTTATTTGTAATTCAAATGTGTGCAGTGTGTATAGAGTAAGGCATATGATCATTTATAAGCATAAATACATATCTATGTTATTAGATTAGATGTATGTAGTGATTATAATGCCTTAAATGTGTAGAATTGAATGGTGGATGTATAATGAGAGGTATGGCTGAAAGAACTAATGTAGGCACATAAATGTGATTTATGTAATATGTATGAATATTTAGTTATTACTATATGTATTGATGATATTTAACCGTATACATATGTTTTATGATGGTAAGGATGGTTGAATGAAAATTTTAGAGAGTTAATGTATGATGGCTACATGGTAGCATGGTGTAGATAGGCATGTTGATGATGATTTTAATGCATGATAGAATGCATGTACACTTATGGTGATAGATAAATGTGATATCGTGTTATAATGCATGAAACTTTTCAAATGGGTATTATATGCATGCATTATGAAAGTTTGGGTTGTGTTATGGCCGAAGAGGATGCCATATATGATATGATGTTAAAACCACATGATATTGTGTAATGTAAGACTATAATGAGTATGAGGTATGCTTGAAGGCACATGGTCGAGATTTCATAAATGGCATAATGTTATGGTAGTCATGAATACTATAACTACAATAAGCATAATGATTATGGAAATGAATGCAAACATAATTTATGTTTATGTCTTTAATAGTAAATATGCATGTTATGTAGCATGTGCATAAGAGATTATGTAATACATGGAGATAGGTATAATTACATATGTTATGTGCATATGATTAAAATATAGGGATCTTAAGATTTATATTTTCTCGATTGGTCATTTGTTAGCATAACCATCATTTAAAGTTCATTTAAGCTACTTAAAATGGTGAAACTAAGAAAATAAAATTTAGTGATTAGCCCATACAAGTTAACAACTTGGATGGATAGGTTGACTGGTCAACTAGGAGTTTAGCAACTATGAGGGATACTTCAGTACCTAATGTCATGACCTGCAGGTTTTATGTTGATTTTTATGACCTTTGGGTATGGATTGCTAGACTTTCAGAGTCCAGATGATCTTTGAGTTTGAATTGTTAGATTATCATAGTCTAAATGACCATTAGTTTTAGATTTTTAGGCCTTTGTGGTCTTAACGGCCTTAGTGGCTCAAGTGTCCCTATTATCTAGTATAGTCATGAGTTACCTTAAGTATAAACAGTAAAATATGTTTAATATGGAAACACATTGAAAAGCTCAATGATTAGAGTTCAATAAAGTTAAAGAATATTGCTTATGATGATATGTATGTTTTATGAAGTTTAGTTATACATCTGCTTTTTATTTATTTGAATATTATATTTCATGTATTTATAAATATATGTTATTGCACCGGTATGTTATACATGTGAGTGTGACTGTATGTGAACTTACATTTCCTTGATCCACTAAGCAAATTTGCTTAGTGCATTATTTTATTTGCAATACATAGGTAAAAAAACCATATTAGAGTCAAAGCCTCATATTGTTATAGATTAAAAGAAAGACACTTCTTGGTATTTTTTGTTGTTTTGTACGTATTCATTATGTGATGTAATTAGTAATGGCACATATATATAACATAAGAGGGATTGGTCCTAATCTGGGATATAAAAGTTTTTATAACTATTATAACAAGTTAGACTATATTTCTAAATGGGTATGATATCTCTTCTTAGTTAATGGCTTGTGTTTGTGTTGTTAGCTGATTTAGAGTGATAAAAGGATCACAAAAGTGGGTTTTAAGTTATGTTGAATTTTAAAAGTGTTTTTCCTATGCAAGGTTACTATTCATTTTTGGATAGTGTCCCGGTATAGCTATTATGCTGCCAGATTTTTGACACGAGGATTCCCAAAATGGTTCTAAAATGTGTAAGTGAATTTTTATTTACTTAACTAAAGAATTTCAAGAATTAAATTTCTAATTAAGAATGTTTTTAAAAGGTTTTAATTTATTCAGGTTTTTAAGTAATAGTTAAAGGTTAAGTAAGTTCGGATAACATGTTTATGTGTACAGTCCTTATTTGGGTCCAGCAATTGGATTAGGTAATAGGAGTCACATTTGGTTGTGTCAAAGCTTTGGTTTAGGCATTCTTTAGTGTTAAAGGGTTACATATAAGTGCCATAAGTTTAAAATCATGCATCATATAATAGTATGGTATTAAGGCTTATTATTTGTTCTTTGCCTAAAAATTTAAGATGAGTTTACTTGTATCACATAGCAAATAAGAGGTCGAGAGCCATGCTCTGACAATTATTGGTCAAAGGGTTGCTAGAGCTATGTCTATTTCTAAAAGTGATACTAGACATGCATCTTTAGTGACACAAGTATCATCAATTTTTGGGCAAGAGATTTTAGATTTGTTAAGATAGGTTACAACTATTGCATATCCTCTACCTTTACTAGCTCAACAACCATTAGCACTTTAGGCTCTCTAAAAGACATATCTAGAGAGGCTTAAAAAGATAGGAGCTAAGGATTTTAAGGGTAAAGGCATAATGGATACAAGTAGAGCAAAATATTGGTTAAATCAGACCACTCATATTATGCAATAGTTGGGATATACCCTTAAGAAGAAGGTTATTTATGCAATTTCTCTCTTATAAGATAAGTCCTTTAAATGGTCAAAAGCATTGGTTGAGCATAAGAATGAGGTAGAGTTGACTTGGGACTATTTCTTAGAAAAATTTTAGAAGAAATGTATCTTTAAGCACTATCTTGATACCAGGAGACAAGAGTTTATGGATTTGAAGCAAGGTAACATATCTATGCTAGAATAAGAGAAAAACTTTACCATGTTGAGTATGTATGCCACGAACATGGTACAGATAGAAGCTGCTATGTGTTAGAGATTTGAAAAGGGGATAAATGTGGAGCTTAAAATACACATAGCACCTATGAAGATTAGAGATTTCTTTGTATTAGTAGCAACTTACACCATATTGTAGAAGAGGTACATAAGAAAAAAGAGGAGTTTTATTAGAAGAAGAGATCTTATGGCTAGGGATCAGCTAGTGAAGCTTAGAACATGAATAAGAAGTTAAAGGTAAGTCAGTGTAGAGCACCACAATAGAGCCAAAAGCAAAGATAGTCACAAAAACAAGGACAAGGGCCACAGAGTAAAGCAAAGTAGCAGAAATCTCAAGTTGACAGTGTTCTACTATCCATAACTTAGAGTAACTAGTTACTCAAGTGTGAGACTTGCCATAGGTGACATAAAGGGGAGTGTTAGAGATCCAAGCTAAGAGTCTATTTTGGGTATGGTGTAACAGCTCATTTTATTAGAGATTGCTCAAAGCAGCATAATGGTGGATAAGGATCTACCCCTATTTTTGCTAGAGGTCAGAGAGGGAATCAAGGAGAGATAATAGTTGGTACTCAGGGAGTTAAGGCTGAAAGCAAAATAAAGCTTAGAGCACTTGCCAAGTAGTATGCCATTCGAGCCAGAGATGAGACTGATTCACCTGATGTGATAATGGGTACTTTTTTCTCTTTGATTTTTTTTGCTTTAGCTTTAATTGATCTAGGCTCTAGACACTCATATATATACACTGCATGGGCATAAAACTGAAGGTTAGCTTCAAAAGTCCTTAATATAGAAGTTATATTTAGCAACTTTATAGGTCAGCATGTAGTTGTGAACAAGGTTTACAAATAGTGTCCTTAATATTACAAGGACATGAGATTTTAAAAGATCTCATTGAGTTACCCTTTAATGAGTTTGATTTGATCTTGGGCATGGCCTAGTTATCCAAGTCTCAAGCAGTTGTGGATTGTGGATAGAAGTGGATATCTCTTAAGGCTAATGATTGGGGAGAGATAATAGTTGTGGGTAGAGGATAGACTTTTTATCCAATGTCATGTCAGATGTTATGGCCAAGCAAATGTTGAGAAAGAGTTGTCAAGCTTTCTTAGCACATGTATGATACTAGTAAAGGAGAGCCAGATGCTAGTGTTATACCAGTGGTGTCAGAGTATGTGGATGTGTTCCTAGAAGAGTTGCCTGGTTTACAACCTGAGTTAGAACTTGAGTTTAATAGAGGTTTTACTTGCACTACTTTAGCATCTATAGCTTCATATAGGATATCTTCTTTAGAGTAAAAAAAAGCTAAAGATCCAGTTGCAAGAGTTCTTTGATAAAGGTTTCATTAGGCCGAGTGTGTCATCATAGGTAGTACTAGTTTTGTTTGTTAAGAAGAAGGATGTTTCACTTTAGCTATATGAGGATTATAGATAGTTGAACAAAGTGACCATTAAGAACAAGTATCCTCTACCAAAGATTGATGATTTATTTGATAAGCTTAAAGGAGCTGGGGTGTTTTCTAAGATTGATTTAAGATTTAGTTATACTAGTTAAGGGTTAAAGAGGTGAATATGGCTAAGACTACTTTTAGAACACATTATAGCCATTATGAGTTTTTAGTAATGCCATTTGGGCTTACCAATGCTTCTGTCGCTTTTATAGACTTGAAAAATTGAGTCTTTTAACCTTTCTTAGATCATTTTATGGTAGTCTTTATTGATGATATTATAGTTTTCTCTAAGAGTAAGGAAAATCATGAATGGCACTTGAGAATAGTTCTTTAGGTTTTGAGAGATGAGAAGCTCTATGCCAAACTTAGAAAATGTGAGTTTTGGCTAAGTGAGGTTTCCTTCTTAGGGTACATAGCTTTTATAAAAGGTATATAGGTTGATCCTAGTAAGATTAAAGCTATTATAAAGTGGAAGCCACCCAGAAATTACTACAGATGATTTATCAAAGGGTTTTTCTTAATTGTAGCACTTATAACTTACTTTTTAAGGAAGGATGTTAAGTTTGTTTAGGATGATAGATGTTAGGAGAGTTTTAACAAGCTAAAGGTCATATTGGCAGAAGCTCTTATCCTTGTCAATCCAGTGATAGGGAAGGATTTTACCATCTATAGTGATGCATCTCATAATGGTTTAGGGTGTGTTCTTACACAATAGGGCAAGGTTGTTGCTTATACTTTGAGATAGTTGAAGCCATATAAGAAGAACTATGCTATGCATGATTTAGAGCTTGCAGCAATTGTGTTTGCTATAAAGATTTAGAGGCACTATCTTTACAAAGAAAAGTTTTATATTTATACGGATCATAAGACTTTAAAGTATCTTTCTATACAGAAGGAGCTAAACTTGAGGTAAAGATGTTAGATGCAATTGATCAAGGATTATGACTACTTGATTGATTATCAACTAGGAAAGGTTAATATAGTGGCAGATGCTCTTAGTAGAAAGTTTATATGAGCGATGAGAGCTATGAATGTTAAGTTAAAGTTTATTGATGATGATGCTCTTTTAGCTAAGTTGCAAGTGAAGCCCAGTCTATTACAACAAGTGAAAGATTCATAGAAGAATGATCAAAGGCTAATGATTATAGTGAGTGTTATCTAAAAGGGGAAGCCTACTGAGTATGAGATCAAGAGTGATGGTTATCTATACTACCACAATAGGATATATGTTCCAGAAGTGGATGAGCTAAGGAAGTAGATTTTACAGGAAGCTCATAATGCTCCTTATGCTTTGCATCCTGGTAGCACTATGATGTATCAATATTTGAAGGCTTCTTATTAGTGGCTGGGCATGAAGAGAGATATATCTAAGTTTTTAACCAAGTGCCTTACTTGTCAATAGGTAAAGGCTGAACACTATGTTCCCTTCGGATTGCTTAATCCTATAGCAATTCCTGAGTGGAAATGGGATAAGGTCACTATAGACTTTGTTGTCGACTTACTTATGACAAGAAGCAGATGTGATTCAATTTAGGTTATATAGATTAGTTGACCAAGACTACACATTTTATACCAATTATGATGGATTACTTTTTTGAGAAGTGTGTAAAATTATATATTGAGGTGATCATTAGATTGTATAGAGTGCCTACTTCTATTATATCGAATCGAGACCCGATGTTATGTTGTGGTTTCAAAAGAAGCCTCACAATGCCTTGGGCACTCAATTAAGTTTTTATATGGCATTTCATCCTCAGACTATGGTTAATTAGAAAGAATCATTCAAGTAACTTTTGGTGCTTGAGTGATTTTGATGTTAGGTTGTATGTGTGATGTTCATGCTCAAGCATGTTTTAATAGTGCTCAAAGTTATGTTGAGAAGTTGTGCCATCGAGTTTAAGGGAAGTTGGGATTGTTACCTTTCTTTAATAGAGTTTGATTACAACAATAGTCTTTAAGCAAGCTTAGGAATGGCTCCTTACGAAGCTCTATATGGAAGGAAGTGTAGAACTCCATTATGTTTGAATGAATGGGGCCAGATTTGATTAAATATGTTGAGGAGAAAGTAAAGATCATCAATGATAGATTGAAGGCAGCTATAGATAGTTAGAAGTCCTATGCTAATCTAAAGAGAAAAGGTGTTCAATATGAAGTGGAAGACAAAGTGTTTCTCTAAGTGTCACCATGAAAAAAGATTTTGAGGTTTGGTAGGAAAGGCAAGTTAAGTTTGAGGTTTATTGGTCAAAATAAAGTGATAAAGCATGTGGGACTAGTAGCATATAGGCTAGCTTTGCCTTCTAAGCTTTAGAAGATACATGATGTATTTCACATGTCTATATTTTAGACATACATATCAGATCCTCACATGTGTTGTCAGTTGAAGAAGTAAAAATCAGACTAGATTTGTCACATGAAAAGGAACCAATCAAGATCATAGCTAGAGAAGTGAAAGAGATGAGGAATAAGATTGTACCTTTTGTGAAAGTGCTTTGGAGACACCATGGCATGAAAGAAGCTACCTAAGAGGTAGAAGCTTAGATGAGAGAGCAGTACCTTCACTTGTTTGAACTAGGTAATATCGAAGATGAAATTTATTTTAAAAGGGGAGGAAGAAATATAACACTCGAAAATCTTAGTGTTATGTATAGTATTTCCTTGGACATGAATAGTATTTTTTAAGGCTGAGTCACACTAATCATATTGAATGGAAGTATTAATCATAACAAAATTTTGGGTGAAATTTAAAGCAAAATGAAGCCATTTAGATGGTTAAAAATGGCAGTTAAGTTCTATTGTAATGTCACATAAGTGGTGACCTAATTTTAGCTGAACCATAAAACATTCAAATTTTGCTCAGAAAATTTTGGGATTGATACAACTTAATACTCAAATATTTCAAATAGTCATTAGGCATTGAAATTGAAATTTTTGGATATTGAAAAGTATTTTTACTAAATCGAGTAAAGATAAAAAGTTATATTTTAATCGATTTTTTACAGCTTTTGAGCTCGAGTTTTTAAAGGCTTATAGGGTATGGTTTAAATGAATTTTGGTGTTTAATTACAGGTTAATTAAAGGAAAGAAAAGAGAGATTTGATTAAAAGGAGAGAGGAAAGGATTTTTGGCTAATTAAAGTTACCTATATATATATATATATATATATATATATATATATATATATATATATATATATATATATATATATATCAAATGGGATTTTTTTT